>WEIV01018832.1:54891-116835 GCA_013390005.1 Calyptomena viridis | reverse complement strand
CGTTTGGTGCTCTGGTGCCCAGACATCTGCCTCGTGGCCCTCGAAGGTGGCTGCCAGCTAGCCTGGGCTCGAGCAGGGTTTGAGGAGCAGCCATCTGGGAAGGCACAGCGACAAGTATCGACTTAGATGCTGCTTTCTACACCCAAGCTACTATCTGCATGCAGTCAGTCTATGTAATTGTAAATTGAGATCAGTTCTTAATTGTTAATAAAAGCATTTTAGGAAGAACAAATTAAATTAGGAGCAAGAAAATCAGCACTACCAGATTACTCATCCAAATGTTCTAGGAGAACTTGAAGATTAAACCTTTGAGCTACTAAGAGTGATTATAAACTAATATTTAAACCAGTCTCAGTAAGTAAGTCCAGGTGTGTAGTCAGCTCACAGACCTCTATTTATACTTATCGGTACCATGCTCAAGTCTGGAGGGCAACTTAGCTAACTCTGGGCAAGATTCAGACTTCTCATGCCATGTAAAGTTGGTCCAGGATAACCAAGACATCAGTAGAAGGCCTGTAGATAACAGACAAAACCATAGAGAAGGTTGTCTTTCCTGAAACCCCATCAAAATTTTGGAGTGGTTTCTTCTGTGGACAGCATGTGAAAAATGAACTTTAACAGATGTTAGCTGCATTGCTTAGTTTTCTACCAGAGGATACTTGACAACTGAGAAACTTATAAGGAGCAGAAATACTGATTATTTCATACAGATCAGAATAAATTAAAGCAGAAGAATGGGAGGTCTGAAAAGTTCATAATACATTCCAGCAATTACAGAATGATAGTGATGTTTACAGTTTCTCCAGATCATATAGAAACATTTTAATATAAAAGGAATAATAATTTTCCACTTTGTCCCTTACCTTCCACTCTACCTAAAATGAACCAAGTGGAATCCTTTTGGTTTTTCATCAACTAATCTCATTCCTCACTTCCAGTTGATAGTTTTCCAAATAACACTTTCCCATCTCTATCAACAGTCCATACTTACAACTAAGGCCAAGTCCAAAGCAAATATGTGAGAGCTTGTCCAATTTTAACAAGTCTGGATTGACTTTTATTTGTGGTTTTCCAAATAGGAACTGGAATTTCAGTGCGAATACCTGCATCCTTTTTTATATTTTACAAGTTATTTTATTTACTAAAGCACCTCTAAAAATATGCAGAAGCCTAACTTTAACTGTGCTCCCATGAAAAACCTTTGAGTGGAGGTGTGAATTTTCAGGAGACTTTGAAATGAGATTTATTAGCAATGAAAAATTGGGTCTAGAGCTTGTCTGACAGTTTCAAGTCACTCACTTGCCATTCCTTCAGTAACTTCAAAGGCAAATTCTGCATTAGGACAGCTATTTCTTCTAGTGATACAGTAGTGGTGACAGGCAGGATAACAGTGAGTTTGCAGGGTAATTTGTAGTCTTTATTGATACAGAAGATTTAAGTTTTACAGAACATTAGGCAAACCCACCCCCTTACTTTCCCAATACTTGAGGATGAACAGTTACAGACAAGAAAATGATCCAGTTACTTGTAGTGCAGCTAACGATTAAATTACATTAAAACTGTTAACAATACAATATTGTAAAATACAAGTTCATGTACAGTATATAAATACAATAGCTTTCTGTTCTTTGTCAGGAATATTTTTCAGTTTAATTTAGCTTGTGCTAAAGTACATTTCCATCTTAAATATATATTAATGTAACCAATACATATGAGATCTCTATGTTTCACTCTCTGCCTCTTAACTTGCAACTATTATTACAGTACTTAAAAAGCTGAATGAACACTCTTATTCAGAAGAGGTTTCTGTCAGAACTTCCTATCTTTTAAATCTTTGGCATGTTTCACAGGACACTCTTATTAGTCAGACTTAGTTTTTTACCACATGTCATTTTAATCTTATTCAAAGAAAGGTACTCTGATTCCTGACTCTTTCTATTTGAAAGAGCAGGCCATGCAAATGCATTGTATGAGTGTTAAAATAACAAAAATCCTACACTGTAGGAGAAAATCGACATTGTGCAAAGTATCTTACTAAACATTTTCATGATTCAAATGATACAACATTGTTAGACCTAGCAACACTGGCCCACTGCATAAATACACTACTTCATACCTGGTCAGTCAGTGGCAACACATCTGTCTGATATTCTGTGCCTTGACAGGTTGCACCACTGTCAGAACCGGCAGTAAGATGTGTATGGCTTCGTATTTGGGCAAGGTTCTCCAGAGTCTGATGGCTAAGATTAGATCCCTCAAATCTATCAAGCTTCTAAACAAGCTATCTGACTTTCAAAAGGATATGTGACATTCACTGGGCCAAATCTGCATTGATAGTACCATGGCAGGATTCACTTGCACCTGCCAAAATCATCACCAAACTCTAAACTCCTCAAGTCTTCCTGCACCCTGGTAGAAGCACCTTCTCAAGAGCTGCTCACTAGGACACAATCAATGCAGAACAGATGATGCGAATGGACTTGAAAGTCATTTATTCTCCAAATACACAAATAGAAAGATGAAAAACTAACAGGCAAAATAACTTGCATTTAAATCCTCTGAGTCCTACTAAAAATGTTCTGTGTAGAAGTATTTAATGTCAAATAAGATATGCTGCACAGAAATATATTCTATTGGTGTGTAGTGTATGGTTTAAGTAAACAACAATTCATTATGAAACAGATGGAAACACTTAGATTCAAAGTCTTTCAAAACAGCTTAAAGACTACAAAACCCTTTAAGATGAAAAGCTGAAGTTACCTTTTGCCTCTCTGCTAACTACCTGTGTTTGCTGCTCTGTGGCATCTTTCATAAGAAAGGTTGATTTTATGGTATCACACTTGCAGAGACTCCTTCCTTTAAAGTGCCTGCCAAGTATTTAACTTTGTCCATACTAAAACAAAAATTAGAGCATTACTCAGAACTACTGCTTGCAAAAATATTTGCAGTTTAAACTACATTCTATAACGAATCTCTATCAGAAATGCCCTCATCAACATGGAGATGAAAGTGCTCATTACAGTCACTAGATGGTAGACGACAAGGGAAATATTCTGAAAAGAAAATATAGATATATTTAGCAGTATACTACTCTAGCTCTGTAATGCCAAATGGTAAATTACCAAATGGTAGATTTCTGAGGAATATACTGAAGGCAAGCAAAATATTACATACATTTCTATCTGAACTTGCATGACTACATTGGAGAGGTTTTGGCATACCATATTTCTTGGAGGGATGTTACAATTAAAAATATGCCTTAGAAAAACTAGTTTCTTCAAAACAGGAATGAGTATGATAAATAGTTCTATTATTGTACAAAATATAGGTGTTTTTAGAAAACAATACTAAAAATAGAGCTTCAGCATTTGGAGTGAAATTCATCTATGAAATGTGAGACAGTCAAATATAAACCCTGAAAATCAGGATTGCACCTGGGGACTCAGCACACGGGCTTGCTAAACAAAACTAATTTCTACTCATTTACCAACTTATCAGCTTGCTCTTTTTTTTTCCTTCTAAAATAGACAAAAGAAGCAAAAACATGTAAAAGGCATGTTAGATACTATTTAAGGCAGAACATAAGAATGCAAAAATAATTATTATATATTCCAATAGAAATATAGATATGCAGTCTACTGACTTCTAGCAATAGGTAACAAAAAATACAGTATTTTATACATTTGTATAGTTGAAGTCAAAGATAGAGAAATGGTGTCAAAAATGGTCCAGTATAACAGTTACCAAAAAAATGTACAAAAATAAACTGTTTAACATGTGTGATGTTTAATGTTTTTGCATCATAAGAGTAATATTGCAAATATCCTGTAACTTTTCCTTCAGAGTTCAGCAGGGATATATAATTACTTTCTAAAAAAATAATGTATTTTCACTTGTATACCCTACGTCTCTAACAAATTACCTCTCTACACAGTACCAGTAGTTGAAAGCAGGTCCTGAGTCAAGAATTTCTTGTTAAGGAACAAAACAGTTCACAGCTCTTGGTTATTACTTTAAACCAACCACCAAGTTTGTAGCATTTAAACCTGCAGGGAAGCTCTCTGTGGCGTTAGCCAGAACTACGGACGCAGGATAAATGATTTCTTCAACTGTCACATATGTCCCTGTTAAAAATCCAACAAATCCGATGACAGCTATAAAAACATCTTTAAATATCGTCCATAAACTTAAGCTTTCCTTGTAGAAAGTGAGGATTTCAACCAGAGGTGGCAGAATCAGTCCTAGAGTGCTGCTGCTGACGGCTCCAACAAAGGAAATCACCAGGTCTAGGCGAGGGATCAGAACTGCTACAGCACCTAAAACACCACAACATAAACAGGGGCTTCAGATTCAAGATCTTCATGAAAAACAAAACTGCAATAAATACATAGTCTAGTGGTCCAGGCTTTTTACAAAATTCTATCATTCACTACTTTTCCAGCTCTATGTGGTATGCACTATTTAGATTAATGCATGCATTGGTCAGTATTTTCATGCTCATCTGAGATACTCAGTCTCAATTCTGAATTTCTGCATAAGCTGGCAGAGCTTCAAGTTAAAGTGTTCTTGTACTTACAGGGTAAATAGAGAAATGGGAAATATGAAATTGTATGGAGATGTTTTACATTTGTAATTGTTGCTGTGTTTTTAAGATGAAAGAATAAAAGCTGAGAAAGAGCAGGGGAAGGGGCTATTCCAGGCTGCCCAGGAGACAGTGGTATTGGTCAGTACTACCTACTAATATATAGAACTAATAATCCAAAAGTGATATAAAATTATTCAAAATGAACAAAACCCACTGAGGACTTGGCAGTCACACAGTCATTTAAGTGACTTAACTACAAACTTGCCTCTTGAAAAATCTTGGTTTATACAACTGCATTCAATTTGTACACTGTTGCTGAAATAGTTGCCCAGTTAACGAGAACTTGGCTCTGCCAAGATGAGTCTGAACACAAGGCACATTAAGCCTTTTAAGCATGGCCAGTCTCACCTCCTGAAACTACAACATTTATAGAAACAGCATCCATTATGTTGGACCAGAAACACTTCTGGTTTTAACCTCTTTTGGCTGGCAAGCCTGGGCAAGATATCCTTGTATTAACTCAGATACACCAGTCGTCTGACATGTAATGTTTTCAGTCCTGTATTAAAAAACAGCTTTCAAAGGCTTCTATATGACCTCTGTATGTTGTAGAAATGTCTTTTTTCCCCTTCCATCAATATATCACCTTCTAGCTATCTAGCTATCAAACATGAGTGTAAACATCCACAGCACTGGCCTGCTTGCTACTTTCTGTCACTTCTCATTAAGACAAAGAAGCAATCAGTAAGAAAGGGAACAGGGAAAACAGGTGTAAAAGCCACTAGCACATAAAAAATACAACATAACACATTTTGGCTCTTCCATACCTCTCTTCTTAACTCTTACCCCCTAATAAAAGCACGTTTGGCTTTAGAACAACTTCACCAATCAAATACAATGTAGACATTTATTTTATATATATATACACTTATTCACACACATATATATTTACATAAAAATAAAAACAAATACGGTGTTATGGCAATAAACAAATCACAGAATTACAGACCATGCCAAACTGGAAGGGACCCACAAGGATCGAGTCCAACCCTTAGCCCTGCACAGGACCATCCCCAAGAGTCACACCATGTGCCCGAGAACATTGTCGAAACGCTTCTTGAACTCTGGCAGGCTTGGTGCTGTGACCATTTCCCTGGGCAGCCTGTTTCAGTGCCCAACCACCCTCTGGGTGAAGAACCTTTTTCTAATATCCAACTTCCTCTAACACAACTTCAGGCCATTCCCTCGAGTCCTGTCACTGGTCACCACAGGGAAGAGATCAGTGCCTGCCCCTCCTCTCGCCCTCATGAGGAAGCTGTAACTGCAATGAGGTCTCCCCTCAGTCTCCTCTTCTCCAGGCTGAACAGACCAAGTGACCTCAGCTGCTCCTCATACCGCTTCCCCTCAAGGCCCTTCATCTTCGTAGCCCTCCTTCGGATGCTCTCTAATAGCTTATGTAACAATCGGGAAGGAAATCCCCACATAATATGGGAGGATAAGAAATTGAAGGTGTGTGTCAGTTCTGCTTTCTATTTGCAGAGCAACTTTGCTGTGGGCTGAATGCCATCAGCTGCCTCAAATTCTGATATAATGTTGATTATGAAAGGCAACATACTCAAATGGTGTTTGTGTTGATCTTCTCCAGTGAAAATATCTAATTTGGGGAAATTGCATTGGCAAATACGCTCAAAAATCACTTACAGAACACAACGGTTATCCACTGCTACCAGGTAACTGTTTGTTACACATCTTAATAAAACTCGTAACTAATGAGACTTCACATAAAAAGGAGGTAAGACTCAAGATCTAAGCCTTCAGAGGGATAAAGGATTCTCCAGCCCATCCTACTTGAAAGGAACATATCCTGCACAGATCTGCCATGAAAAATCAATTAACTTATTCCTGCTTGTCATGACTACAGTTTATTAACACTTTGCAGCTCAACAGAGATATGAGAGGCACCATTTGGCCACAGGAAGCTTGCGAAGAGACAAGAGGTGGAAACCTTAGAAATACCTGGACACCCAAGAATAGGTAAGGCAAGTTTTTTAATCTCACTGGTAGGATGGACCTACTCGATGCCAAACAGATTCTTCCATTACACAATATGACATTTAAAGACTGGAAATGTCACAAATGTATGCATTATCCAGGACAAATCTGAATCAAATGAGTAAGGAATTATGCCAAAGTTAAAAAAAGTCACAAAGTGCCCACCTCTGTAACACTTGCAGCCATACCTCCATTCAAGGCATAAAAGTAGATGCCATGAATGCCTAAACCATATAGGATGAGCACCCAGACCAGATTGGCAAGCATGATGCTTGCACCACCATACACAGTCCAAAAGTAATTGAAAAGTGTAGCTGAAGTGTAGTTGCAATGTCTAGGAAAACTCTCAGCTAATGACTATGTTGAATGTGCAGTTCTAAAGTAAAAGAGAGGGCTGCACATTTATTATCTTGCCAATTTAATTGATGTAGTGGGTGTATTCATTAAATATAGATTTTCAACTTCTGCAAGACCTCTTTCAATTTCGCATGTGTCCAGAGCTTAGAAGGCTCTCATTAATTTATAGTTCATAGTTTTGATTGAAACACTCTGCTTTATTAAAGTAATGAGAGTATGTTTCATATTTTCTAATTGGAAAAACACTCCCAACTGTAGTTGGTAATTGCTTCAGGTTACAGAAAAACAAAATGTTGTGTGTTGGTTGGAATCTCATCAAACGATTTTTTTTCATAGAAATTTGTATGAATCTGGATATTGCTGTGGGAGTAAGTCTGGAAATGTGTTTCAAGGTTTTAATTAGTATCTTATTTATTCTATAACAATTCAAGAGAAATACAACTCATATTTATTACCTACCAAAAAATGTACTCAAGAATTAAAAAAGGGGGCAATTTTCAAGGAGGAGTAAACAAGAAGCATTCCTGTAGGCATGGAGCCTGCTTTTCCCAGCCATGTTTAGGTTTCAAAAACACAGTGCTAAGTAGAAATTCTGAACCTTTATCCAAAGTCATGAAACTTTCTGGTTTGGAAGCTCTGGGCATACCGACTATATTGGTAATATAATATACAATTACAATATTAATATTACAATTCTACAATATTAATAAGACACCTTTTTTTGGTCTAAATTGTCTAATTTTTTGTTAAATTGTCTATTGGCTTGAATAAAAGGGCGACAGCCATATGAACAAAGCATCCCACAGAAATAACAAGATATAGCATCATATTGCTTATACCTTAAACTCTGCATCTAATCTCAAAAACTGCTACTAATGGATTCTCCAGCCTCTCTGAGCTATGTGTGTCAGCTTTTTGCAGGGAGGAATACTATAGTAGAATGTTTCTATTTTCTTAAGGGACATAACACTCCAGTGGAAAGATACCTTTAATTTTATTCTGTTTATTTTTTAGTGCTGCTTCTTTTACAACTTTTTTCTCCTTGTTACAGAATCAGAATATTACTTGCCAGACTTGCTTACCGGGAGGTAATTCCAATGAGATAACTGGAGAGAAGAAAAGTTTTGCCATTTCCACCCAACCTAAGTGCATTATACCTGCAAATCAAGTCAAATAAGGGATTACCGTATTCCAATACTTCCTCCAGTAATCAAATATTGAGCTACTTTATTTCTATCACAAAGCAATGCATATTCCATCTTGAGCACGATGGGCACAGCTCTAATTAGGCTCTACAGACCTAAGTAAAGATGGAGTATAATTTTGGTCATGTCCACAGAGAGTTTAAAAGCAAAGCATACTATGATTTCATCAGAAAACTTTAATCACACAGCTCACTTAAAGAGCCTTTTTTCCATGTTTCTAGTAGGACTTAATTTATTTATAAAGCATCTTTAGGAAGCCAGAAAGTAATTTTGAAATTTAAAAATATAATAATAATAATAACGATAATGATTTCCACTATATTTTCCTTTTGCTCAGTAATAAATTTAATATTTCTTTACTAAAATCATTAGAAGAAATTACTCTTCAGATAGTACCATGTTTTAGACTTTATCTACATATTCAAACATAATTCTGACAAAAAACAGGTCAGTGGTATTTCAACATTGCATCTGCAGAAAAGAAGTGATACATATGTTACCAGATCCGTAGTATGGCCCAAGCAAATTGTCATAACAGCAGATTTCATAAAAAGGCATAGTCAAAAAGACTGAAGGCTTCTTAAGTACCAAAATGTTGGGTATTACTAGGGAGTGGTAACTTCACAAAGCTGAAAAGCAAGATAATTGTCTCAAGCAACATACAACCAGTTCTCTTCAAAGGCAGTGCTCAAGAGGTCCCTGTTCTGCAGCAAGCCAGCACACCCCAAACTTACTCTCCATTTGTACTGCTTTTTCAGGACCAAATCAGAGGACTACAGCACTGATGTCCTAAAGATGGGTGTCTGACATACACACAACTTTCCAAAAACACAAATAAAAATTGTATTTTTAACAGACAGATCCCTATGGTATGACAAAGAAAGGGTCCCTCCCAGGAGTTAGAAATGCCTAACTTAAACATTAGGCAAAGAATTCTGCCTAGGTAAAATGGCAATTCAAAATACCAGCCTGAATCCTCCTTCCTAACCAAATATCCCAGGCAGCCCTCTGTGTCCACCTTTCCTTACTCCAGGAATCCTCAGCCAGTCAATCTGGCAACCTCTCCTTCCCTTCCTCCTGCTGCAGGATCCCCCTACTCCCAGATCCCCTTCCCTGAGGGAAGCACCTTTGCAGCACTTTTGTATTTTCTTCCAACCCCCTCCTCCTCTTCTGCAACACTCTCCTCCACATTGCCCAAGTGTTCTTCCTTTACCTCCTGTGAGAAAGAAAAACATTTCTCTGCTATGGACTACCCCAGAAGACTTAGCCAATTTGACTGCAAGGAGTTTACACGTGCAAGCTGGACAACTAGAAAGTCAAGATATCTACATCTTCTCAACTGGTTATTTGACCAGGAAATCCATGTTGTCTTTTCTGTGCATGTGTATTTCCATGCTCTGTGCATTTATCTTCCCCCTTGGCTTGTAGGCAGGCAAAGCAGTGGGTGCTAACTCTCAGACATCAGCTGGTCATTGTGATACTGTAAATTCATTTGAGCTCTGCTGCCAATGTTATCATATAAATCTTTTTAGACATAATCCACTGAAACAATGCAAAGAGCTGTTACATGCAACTAGATTTAACAAATGAATGTAAGGCATGCAGCAAAATTCATTAATACTGAGCTCTAAATGGATGATCGTAGACCATTACAGTACTGACACTTCCCACTGTAGTCACTCTTGTGATTCTATGGACACAACAGAAGTGAGTCCTCAATTGAACTTTTGTCCTCTTTGGCTCAGTCTCTCAAAATAATCTGTGATTCTAAAACAGCTGGAAGGTTTCCAACAGCACAAGCAAAAATTAGTATTTCCTTATCTAAGGACAAAACTCGTTTTGCTACAGGGAGCAGAGGGAAAGAAAAGAGTTAAGAGGAGTGGTTAAGCCTTGAAGAGCCACCCATGCTGCTTCCAATGACACTGAAAAGTCATATTTTCTTCTGCTCACTGTCACCACTCCATACTTCCCAACCTTTCTCTTGGATTCACCATGTAGTATCAAGCTATGCCACAAGAAAGTAGGCAGGGATCTATGGCTGCTACTTTGTTGTCTCATAACAAAAGCAATAATAAGTTCATATTAAAAATTTTGTATTAAAAAGTTTGTCTTGCCATTACCCTTGAAAATAAAATTTTCCTTACATACCTTTTGATTACCATATAAAGTGAGGAAGAAATAATGTCATGAAGATGAAATTGAACATATGTAACTTTAATCTTAAGCTAATATACTTTGCTCCATAAGTACATACATATGAAAGCGAAAAATGGCCAAAGACCTTTAGGAATAGTAAAAATTACTTCTCTTTATCCTTCAGGCTTCTTTTCCTATTTCATACTAAAATTTTACATTTCTGTCATAGAGATGATTAAAGAAACAGCTAATTAAAATAAAAAATATCCATGTTATTGTGGAATCCTTTTTTCATAACAGAATCCATCAGGATGCCACAAAACATAATAATTGCACCAGGTAAATTATCTTCTCTAATAATCATCTAAGGACTACGTAATTTCTTAAACAGCAGATTAGGTTAGCTCTCTGTCCTCTCCCCAGGTATTAAAAAGCACTACAGAACAAGGAGATTCTGTTCTGAATAACCTTAATAACCTGAATAACCTTAACCTGAGTCTCTAACTTGTGTTTTTGGGGAGGGGGTTATATGTACTACAGCTTCCATCAGCAGGAACTCATTAATGTGCAAATGAAATTTCCAAACAAGAAGAGGTGTCACACTAGCTTGTCTATGGAGGGAATTCATGACAGAACGAGCTGTTACATGCAACAAAAAACCCAACCAACAAAAAAACCAAACCAAACCAAAACAAAACAAAAAAACAACAAAAAAATCAGCACAGAGGAGATGGAACAAGCAGCTGAATGGGCAGTGGGATTTAGTGACAGTATACACAGGAAAGGCTGAGGTATTCAGTGCTGCCTTTGCCCATTAACAATATGAGTATCAGTGAAAGTGCTCAACAACAAGAATTACCTTAAGGGGATGAAGACGGAATCAGGGATTATTTGAGGGAATGTAAACCATAAAGGTACACAGGACATGAAGGGCTGCATTCAAGAGTGTTGAAGAGTACTGGCCAATGTCCTTCAAACCACTCTATATTGTCTTTGAAAAGTCATGGAATTCAGGGGAGATCCTGCTGACCAGGGAAATTAAATTTCATAAAGAAAGGCCAAAAGAATAATAAATGGAAATATGGGAAAGTCAGATTTACTTTGGTCCCTGGAAACATCATGGAGCAAGTCATCTTGGAGCACACTTCTGGGCACATGAAGGAGAAAAGAGTGTCCAGGAACAGAAAATTAATGGATTTATGCAGGATAAATCATGTCTGACCCTCCTGATAGCCTTCTCTGATACAATGTCGGGACTTAAGGATGAGGGGAGAGCAGTAGATGTCATTTACCTCAACTTCAGAAAAGGTCTTTGACACTGCCTGCCACAATTTTCTTGTATCCTGATGGAGGGAAAGCAAATGGGTAAGAAACCTCACTGGACAAAAGAATACTTGTTAATGGGCCATGGTCTACTCGGAGGCTGGCAAAAATCTCACAGCTAGTAGGGAAAGTAAAAGCTTCCTGTAACTAATAAAAAAATGAAACAATCACTTAAGATGACATGAATTATGTTCTTTAAGCCTAGAAAATTATAATGCTTTCACTACAATACTAATGTCTCATAAAAATGTCCCTGTAGTACAAAGTACCAGTGCTGAAATGGGCTGACATCACATTAAAGTAAATATTAATTTAAACCATTAATTTTTAATCCTGATTCAAAGCTGGACTATACTTCATATTTTAACAGTGATATTTCACTGTATTTTTATTTTTTATGTACAATAGTTTAAAAATATACTCATTCATGCTTATTGATAACTTCAGATGACATATCATATTATTATAGCTGTGCTAAGTATCTTACAAACCAAATACTTTAGTCTCCGGATAAATTTTAGCCATTTTCAAACAGGAAGCCACCCTTGGTTTCACACAATGTTAAAAGTTTTTCAGAAAAAGCAAATGCTTGGATTTTGGTGTTGTTTTTAAGTATCTGAATTAGTCTGCTCCTCTTGGGCTGTGAAAATGCAGAGGTTTTGGGTATCATTAGTAGCTAACGCATATGGCATGTACTATATTATTACTGACATAGTAATAAATAATTTGTGAATTTCCTTCAACATATCAAAAGTAAATTAAAAAATAATGCCGTGGAAAAGGTAACAATCACTGAGTGGGATGACCAGTGCATTTCCAAAATAATACTTTGCAACAACTAGTGTCACAGGCACAGGTTGGTTAAAGCCTGCTGAGTTGATTGATGGTATAGAAACAAGCGGCCAAGTGCCTTGGCTTCTTGGAGAGAATCATGTGCAGTAGCAGTGTTAACAGGTTTAGACAGATTAAGTACTGAACTATAGGCTGCAGTCCAAACCCATCAAAAAGTGCAGTCATCTGTATATGTTTTTAGTCTTAATTTGTTGGTATTTCACGTCACAAAGCGAAGTTCAAAGAAAGCAGCTTGTTTCATCACACAGACAAACTTGCCTACAGCTCAGCACAGTGAAATTCAGGCACAGTGTGTTTCTGCAGCACCATCCTCCCCCCTGCATCCAGTCAGCTGTGCTCGCTGCAGGCTCGGCCTTCCTGCAGAGGTCACCCTTCCAGATGTTTGGGAACACTCACTGGACACTATGCATGCTCAAGGGAAGGGATCCCCCTCCTTGGCATTCTTTCTTAGGTTTTTATGACCCAACTAAATCAATACCCAAAACAGGCGTATCAGAAGCCTGTATCTCTATATACCATCCTTTATCTGTAATTTTCAAAGGGCTCACCATCATCTTTTCAACTTGATGGGAGAGGGGAAACCATAACCTAGTGTTCATAGCAGTTACACACGACTAGAGAACTCAGGTTGGACACGCTTCTTGAGGGACTAAAACTCCTTGAGGTTTAAATCCCACTTCAAGTGTCCCAAACACTGGGTTTTCACCTACAAAATTACTTTTCAATTATTTTTTTTCTAAATAAGAAACTGAGCTTATGTTGCATGATCGGAAACCTTTTTCTGGCTATCCTCAAATGCTTTGCATTTTGTTTTAAGTTTCTTCCCATATCCAGCACAGTGCTTTAAAGTGGACAGTGAAATGATTATGTGTAAATATACTTTATAAAGCAGTATGAAGTCCCACAGGATAAAAGCCAATACTAAATATCAAGCACAAGACATTATGGTTTTATAATGCCATTTTTTAACTAGCAGGCATTACAGCCACCACATCAACTAATAAAGCCAATAAAAAAAAATCTTCAGAGTATGTAATACTACCTCTATTCTTTGATACAAATATTCACCTTAATTAAAATTAATGGGAATATTCTTGTAGAAATCATTATCTAGATTTGTTGTCTATGGTCTTCATATTACTAATTAGTTGCAAACTAACTAAAAAGAATTAGTTGTAAGCTAGCAGAAAAAAAAGGTGGATTCCAGTATGTTTGAAATTCATCAAATCCCCAACTTTTTACTGTCCAAAAAATTGCTGCATTGACTTATTCATTAGCTTTGGATCATGATGTAACATGTATATAATGTAATATTAATGTAATATTAAAACCTATAATGTAGTATTAAAAAAAATATATATGTAATGTAATACTAAAATCTAGAGTACTTGTGTTAAATAAAATTAACCTTGAGGGGTAAGTATAGTAAAGATGTTATACTGGTTTTTGTTCCCAAAACATTCGTCTGGATGTTGGACCAGTGCTTTAGTCTCAACCTAAACTGAGGAAGCAGTTTATTCCTTGCCAAGAGCTTTGTAAATATTGATTTCAGGATGCGATTATAACCATGGAGTTACAATATTGATCTACCCATTGTCAGTGTAAGAATCAATTTAGAAAACAAGTGAAACACAAAATTGCCACAAGTTTTTTCAGTTAGAAGAGATAACAGTGCTGTTTATAAATCAGATGAGCAGGAATTTCATCAGTTCCCTCTGGAGAAAAAGACATGAAAGAAAGGGACAATGAAAATACTCACAGGAAAATGTTCCCATCAAACTGTATCAGAATGGACTAAGAGGATTTCCAACAAAAATAAAAGGACAAAAAACTGCAGTAGATGTGGATATAAGTAAAAGGGGCTTATAGTAAGATAGGTCAGTATTGACTGTCGTGTTTTGGGGATAAACAAAAACTGGTTATGGTTGGATCAATCTTGAATGTAAACATCATGTCACAGAAAACCATAAAAATAGGTTAGGCACAGCTGAACACCACAGAAAACTGTGGAGGACTGTTAACATGGTCAGAAAACACAGCAGGTCATCATTTTGCTTTCAGTACCACAAGCAAATATCCATACCTTAGTGGTAATGCTCTGTGTTTGTTTAAATGAAAGTTTAGTGTTTTACCACATGGACTGAATTATTCAGTATGTTTACTGGGCAACTGTTCTTAATTAGCAAAGTAATGTTTTACTTGTTTTTGTAATTTGCATACATTATACAATATTGATTATAGCTCATTATAAAAATAATACTTAACTTCAGACACCGTATGAAAACCAAAAAGTTACAGGAAAAAATCTGTACTTAATAGTACCAAATGTGAACTGATTAGGTACAAGTCTATGAGATCATCCTCCAAAGATCTTGAAGGATCTATTACAAATGAAATGAAGGCCAGCTTTTGTACTAAGGAACATTCGGATTTTATCCCTCTCTTTTGTTATCACAAGGTATCTCATACACTCTCAAGGTAAGTGATTCTTTTTTGGATGAGACAAATCAATCAAGAAGACAGTGCAAAAAAGAAAGTCCTTCAATGAGGAGAAAGAATAAATGACAAGTTCTTATACATCCCTTTGTCTTATGGCACGAATTTAGCAAATATATCCACACGAGCAGGTTATATAGCCATTCATAAACATATTCCTCTTCAGAGTGAGTTGCAGTATTTCAATAAAGCAGGGAAAGGAAAATCACATAAAAAGAAAATAAAGCAGTAATCTAAAAAAATGTAACACTGCAAGTATTTAATTCTTTTAAATATGCTCTATTTTTTTTCTTAATTTTGCTCTAACATTTTAAAGTTTTATACCTTTATTATGACATCTTATCCCTAAAGCACTCTGCAGCAGACTGGTGAAGTCATTATAATCAAGTCACAGAGGACTTCATTCTCATACAGTTCTACCTCTATTTGAAGACTTAGAGTTAACTTTGCTGTCCATTACACACAGTAAGGGTAAGGTTGGAGAAAACAAAATAAAATAAAGATTAGAAAATTAATTTTGACCGACGGCAGTCCAGAAAGCACACCAAGCTGCTGCCACCCAGCAACTGCTCTCCAATCCTTTAAAAACAATACAGGTATTTGAAAGCCCTTGTGAGGATCAGCTTATCAAGCCACAAATCATGAATAACACTCAGCTATCATTAATGTTTTAGCTTTTATGCTTATTTGAAGTGTTAGCAAAGAAAATGCCTGGAGTGACTCATCCCAGTTATGTAGTAATTTTTAAAGAGACAATTGAAAGGAAAGCAATGTCTTACCTTTATCAAAAAGAAGCACCAGGATGCCGGTATACAAACCAGCAGAAAAGTTCTACTTTGATGGCCCTGAGTATTTTGTTTATTACTGTTTCCAATATACAGTAAGAAAGCTCTCAAGTATTTTCAAGGAATGCTTTCGCTCCCTTGCAGTTTTCAAAAGGCTTACTTGCAACCTGCTTATCATTTCTGGTGTCTTGAAAGAAAACTCTGCACATTTGGCTCTATGCACAGCAATCTACCTACGCTTGAGAAAAAATGTATTTCATCATCAAAAAATTAGGAAATCATTTTGAAAATAAGTTACAACCCAATTTCAGCAGCAGCGTCCTCCCGGGGCTCATTTCAAGAGACTTTCAATCAATTTCTGAATTTTTTTACTCAGAATACATTAAATACTGTATTTTGCTCTTCAATTTTTAAATGATCTCTCATGCTAACCTAGAAATATAGATGGGTAAGAACAGTTTTCACTCATTTTTACATGAGCTCACACAAAACTGCAATCAATCGGAGATGCTGACTACACTTCCCTCACCTTCCCTGGGAAAGCAGAGACTGCTCTTTAACAAAGAGAGCTGCTACAGAAATGCAGTCACTGACTTCCTGCCACTCTTACGTTTGGATAAAATCTTACATAAATACCCCTTGTCATTTGAGTGATATCCAGAATGCCGCACATATAGCACATAGAAGTATTGTATCAGTTGTCCAGTGAACTCTCCACATGGACAGAGTCCAAAGTAGAGAATTCAGTGGACCACAGTTTGCCTACTAGAGCCACAGTGCGGTATCTTGCTGGTTTACTTAAAGGCAGAAAAAATAATTACCACTAGAAAATCTAAACAAAATGCCAACAATTTGTAAACATAAAATGTACCCAGAGATGTTTAGCTGAATTATTTCCCTCTTGCTCAGTAGTCAAATCTTTCCATGTGCTGAATTTGTGGCTAAGACATTAAAGAGAAATGTAATTAAAGAGAAATGTAATACCATTGACCATAACTGGGATACGGTTCTCTTTTCCTCTTGCTTCCTTGTTTGAGTTAGAAAGCAATACTTCAAAGGAGAAATGGCTTCTGTGTCTAAGTTGCGAAGACTGGTAACAACATCTCATACATTTTGTTCCACATTTTACATACACCCCGAAGGGAAACAAATACTTCCAATGTATTTGAAAATAATTTTCAGTTTCCTTTCCTCACAGAATTACTTTGCTTCCCAGTCAAATTCATTTCCTTCCTCAGTAGCATGCTTGATAGGTCTTTTTTATAGCATGTATCTGAAAACAACCTGGAATGTATTTTAAGATCGTAAGTCTCCCCATTAAGTAATTGATAGACTTCATTGTCAGTTATTCAGAGGAATTTCATTGAACAAATATTGCTTAGCTGGTTTCGCTCAATGTTTTTTGTATATATTTTTCCCCAGAGTTGAACCACTCCATTACTGAGCTGGCATCTCAGGACAGGACAGTGTCCAGCATTTCCAATTTACTAATTAGCCTGCATGTCTCTCTGATAATGTAAATGTCCTGTCTACAAAGACAAAAACTAATCAAGGGATTCACTGGCTAGCCTATCCTTCATTTAAGCCAGAGTCACTTGAGCAAACACTTCCACCACTCCAGGCTGACCGGATGCCACTGAAGATACAGATACAACTTTGTAAGAAAAGGAAAACAATTTGTGCTAAATATCAATGAAATGAGGAAAAAGTATGAAAATCGGGCTTGCCTTTCCTTAACCCATGTTTGTAAGAAATAAAGATCAATTCAGCAACACAACCAGGGACAGGGTAAAGACTACAAGATACAACAGCCCAAAGCAGAGTTCTTATGACTAAAATTTCCAGAACTTTGAGTAAATTCTTCAGACGTCATTTTCTGCTACTCAGAGAAATATAAAGAAGTAAATACAAACATCAGAAATGTATGTTTTCTTTAACGAGATGGCTCACAAAAGTAGGTTTATTTATTTATTGCTCTAAAGTAGAGAAGTCATCTCCTGGGTAATGGACCCATTTGTTCTTTTGCTCTAAAGTGGCTTCCATGAAGAGACAGGCACATTCTGTGAAAATCTGTTTTGAGTTACAGAATCACAGAATATGTCAAGTTGGAAAGGATCCATAAGGATCATCGAGTCCCAACCCCCTGTTCTTCACAGAAGCAATCTAATCTGGTTTTCTGTCTGTTAAGGACTAGAAGTCTTCATTTTCCTTGGCCATCAGACACTGTCTGCATAACACTTAGAAGAAGTTTGTTTTGCATTTGCTGACTCACCCCTGAAACTAGTTCAGTTTAATTATTCTGTTAGCAATTCATTGTTGCTTAGAGATTATCCTGGGCTGTGTAGGCTAGGATTAAGCTAGAAAACCAAGAGATCAGGAAGAGTAAATGATTTTTAAAGAACTTCTGAAATGTAAGCTGTAACCTACCACTGAAAGGACAATGGAAGAGCAATACACTGAGAATTAGTAACAATGCAAAACCAAACTCAACCTCAAGGAGCACTTTGGCCATTATAAAAGCCATCACTTCAGCTGGCTGCTTCAACACTAAGAGAAACAGATTACTAAAAGTTCACTATGTAAATTATATTACAACTATGGTGTCTTTATCTTCAGAAAACAGTTCTTTTTTTCTTATATTGGTGTTACTTTTGTTGTTATGGTCATTTTATCCTTACTCACGCTAGTTTAATTTTCTTCAGAATCTCTGCATCAGAAGGCTGAAGTTTTTTGTTTTCATCTTTAACTCCCATACCAAATCAGTTCAGCACAACTTCCTGAGCTATGTGCTCTAGTTTTGCTAAATACCACAAAAGAAATTTTTTTCCCCAGAATGGTTTTAACCTTTGCTGCAATGTTTAAGACGCTTTCTCTAATTAATCAGGACATTGACAAAGGGATCAAGTGCACCTTCAGTAAGTTTGCAGACACCAAGCTGAGTGGTGTGGTTGACACACCTGAGGGATGGGATGCCACCCAGACAGATCGGGACAAGCTCTAGGAGTGGGTCCATGGTAACATCATAAGGGTTAACAAGACCAAGTGCAAGGTGCTGCACCTGTGTCAGAGCAACCTCTGGTATCAATACAGGCTGAGGGAGGAAGAGATCAAGAGCAGCCCTGGCAAAAGAAGGACTTGGTGCTGGTCAATGAGAGGCTGGACACGAGGTGCACTTAGAGCCCAGAAAGCCAATCATATCCTGGGCTGCATCTAAACGAGTGTGGTCAGCAGGTTGAGGGAGAGAATTCCACCCCTCTGCTGTGCCCTTGTGAGACATCACCTGGGTACTGCATCCACCTCTGGGGCCCCCAACATAAGAAGGACATAGACTTGTTGGTGCTAGTCCAGAGAAGGGCCATGGAGATGATCAGATGACCGGCTCTTCTATGATGAAAGGCTGAGACGGTAGTGAGAGTTGGTGTTGTTCAGCCTGGAGAAGAGAAGGCCCTGGGGAGACCTTATAGCACTTTTCAGTACCTAAAGGGGGCATATAAAAAAGCTGGAGAGGGACTTTTTTCAAGAGTCTGTAGTGATAGAACAAAGAGAACTGGCTTTAAATTGAACACAGGTGGGTTTAGATTAGATATTAGGAACAAAGTCTTTACTGTGAGGGTGGTGAGGCACTGGAACAGGTTACCCAGAGAAGCTGTGGATGCCCCATCCATGGAAGTGTTCAAGGCCAGTTTGGATGGGTCTTGGAGCAACCTGGTCTAGTGGAAGGTGTCCCTTCCCATGGCAGGAGGGTTGGGACTAGATGATCCTTTAAGTCCCTTCCAACCTAAAACATTCTATGATTCAAGATGATGCACCCAGGGGGAGCCCATTAAGAGCATTAGATCATGTAGTCCCACTGCACTTTAAATGACTTCCTGAGAGAAATATAGTTCACTTTTTGATTTCCAAGACACCATTTTTGTTACTGGCAGTCTTGTCACTTTAAATTCACTGTACTGAGTGTCAAACAGTAACAAAGCTGCATTAGAATGAGCAGTTGAAAACAGTGCATCAACTGATTCAGGTTGCTGCCATAATAATGCTCTTCTGGAAGCCCTGAATTAGCTACACAAAAAGAAATGGAGATGATAGAGGTGAAACAAAATAAAAAGTAATGATTCCCAAGGAAAGAAAATACCAGCGATAATGAAACAAGCTAAGATACTGTGATGGTAAATATTGGACATGTATAATATAGACGTGGAAGGAATTCATTATTCTAAATGCCAAATAAAAATACTATCAATTTTATTTCACACAGCTCTATTTCCTTCCAGAAAATTCCTCATGCCTTCAGGTGAAACAAGAATCTCACTTTTGACTTCAGCACGATTTTACTGTAAACAGTTATCAACAGAGAAACATGGAAAGACTGTAAGGAGGAGGTAATTTTATTTTCAGTCCTATCACAGAATTATATTTATGCAGAATCATGCTGGTTTTTACAAGCCTCTTTATATCTGCCATGAAGAATTTACAATCGAACAAAAGGCTACATATAAGATGCAGTTGTTGCACATCAGGACAAAAATAACTGCCTACTTCAACACTAACTGGTTTTATAACACAAGTGTAACAAAATATAGTGTCAGAAATAAAAAGGTAGTCTACTCTACATAATTGTTCAACTGCCCGTAAAATTGTACACTAAAAATGAAACCTGTCAGAGATGAAATTGAAAAGCATCCAAAATTATTTCATTTCTCTACTCATGAAAACAAAATTCAATTTAAAGAAAATCTTTTCCTGTATAATACTACAGTTTAAAATTATATAAAATAGAAACTTCTGAAATTTAGTGGTGTTGTTGGAAACCCATACTTTTAGAAAATATCTATTTCAGTTAAGTATAGAGGAACAGCCTGAAATGCTTGACAAGCTGTAATCAACATCATATCACTGCTTAGTTGTGGTTTAACTGTGCAACGTGTGATGTAGCAGCTGCAGAATGGTCACAATCACTCTCCAAATAAGCAAAAATAAGCATCATAAGTGTTGACACAGTAACTCTTTGTAAAAATAGTAGAATAGAACTTGGAAGTTGTGGCCATTTTCAAACTTCTACCATGTTAAAGACAGAAAAAAAATTATCAATATAAAGCCCAATAAGTTTGTTTGATTTTCTTCTAAAATTTAATTCAATATTCAGTCATCAGTTCAAGAATTACTTTAGGGATGGGACTGATCCTGTTTCTTCTGCCCCAACAAAGACTACAATGAATTTCAGCTCAAGTAACTATCTAGTCTTTATCTTAAAAGAAGTTTACCTAAGCACAACTGCCAATACACCTAATATTGTCATACACATCCAATAGAGATTTGCTTCTGCTTATTAAGAAGTAAGATACAATCTTGTTTTCTCAACAAGGCACATATTCAAAAGTTCTAAAAGCTTTGTAACTGTGTTTATTAAATACTTTTACTTATGTCAAATTAATAAATAAAAGTAATGCAAATAAACCTAAAGGCCACAGTCTTTCATAACTATATATGTACATTATACTCTCTGGCTGTTCTAGAATTAACCAAATAATTTATGGATATTAAATACTCTAAATTTTAACTAGTTTCATGTTACCACATTCTTATACAGATTGGACTATTTATGGTTGACCTCACTCAGTTTTGCTAACAGAAAAACCCCGAAGCATGGGACAAAATCAAAAGCAATATAATATGACCTTAGAACACGTAGCAGTTTGCACTGATAATTGTTTGAATGCATTGTTGAAATAAAAATATTCAAATACTACAAACTTTTGAAGAAATCAGACTAAAATTACTACTTCGCAGTCAGCCCAGATGTGTATTAAACTGCAGAAAGACTAACTGAAATCAATGCAACATAATTTTATCCTACAGATTTGCTGTGGCCGAATTTTCAAACTTGGGTCCTCAAAAATAGTCAATATTAAGTCTCCCCAGTATTGTATCTGTATATTATGGCACCTAAGTAAGTTGACTGCTTTCCTCATAGCTTGATCGCTTGCAGTTGTGTAACAGAAACTAATGAGACAAATCTTGTCGGCACATTGCACAAAAGTATCAGGCTATGTAAATCTGAAGATCGGAGTGTTTTCATACAGTCAAAACTAAATATCGCTTAGGCACCTCATCGAATCCTAAATTACTTCCTATAAACTGAAATTTAAAATTACTTACAAGTATTAGCACAATAGTAATTCAAGACAAGTGTCTGAATGACAGCATTTAACCTAAGTGTTTAACACCAAGCAGCATGACTTGAAGAACAAAAATAAAACCTCTGTGATTTGCAATATCCAAGGATAGCAACAGAAAAGCATTAGGAAAAACCCCCTGTCTTGTAAACATCTAAACTTTCTCAAACGTGTTTTTAATATTTCAAATTTTTACACTTTGCCTACTCATAGAGATCAAATTTTAAGTTATATTTTCTCAATAATTTTCCCAGCAAGAGTTGCATCTCTTGCTGCCAAGAAGTGAGTAGCCAAATCAAGGAACTTCAACATTTCATTTAGCTTTAATGAAGTCAATATTTGAATGC
Organism: Calyptomena viridis; assembly: GCA_013390005.1. NCBI lineage: Eukaryota > Metazoa > Chordata > Aves > Passeriformes > Eurylaimidae > Calyptomena > Calyptomena viridis. The sequence goes on along the minus strand of WEIV01018832.1, from coordinate 94,524 downwards.
TGAAGTAGAGATGGTGAACATTCGAACAACAGAGTTAATCAACATGCAGCTTAGAAGGAAAAACAGGTGATGAGAATGTTATGAAAAGTGATCTGATTAGTCTGCACTGGAAGAAAAGAAATGTAGAAATACAGTTAGATTTTGTGGAGGATGATGTTTCAAAAATTTGATGACTAAAAGTGAGACAGAATTGGACAGGAAATGAAAAATAAAGCTTGACAAGCCTATTTATTTTGGCTTGTAAGCATTTGCTTAAAATGAAAGAATATTGCTTCTTACTCCAATAGCCTTTTGTGATTCTGATTTGGGTTCAGGTATCAATCTCATTCAATGAAAGATATTTGAATAAATGTGAAATACTTTACAGGAAGAGAAACCCTCTACCTAGATTAGCTGCACTACGGACAGATGAAGGGACTCTAAACTGCAGAAGCTCAAAATAAAGCAAGGACTATGTTCTGCATACTTATTGTACAGATGCATGTTTAAGGGCCTGGTTTTGAAAAGCATAATATGGACAAATCAGTGCTATTCACTGCTCTAGTGGTCTATTTGTGAGACTGGCAGCTCTTACTTTAAATCTTTAATATAAATGCTTTTCACAAATCTTTGGTGACCAGAAAAGCATGCAGACAATGCATATATTTGTATATAGAGAATATCATTTGCTCTTTAGATAATAGGAAGGATCAAGACCGTATAGGTAACCTTGATTTCATGATTTCTTGATGTCAAAGGTTTATAGAAAAACTAAGGAATACAGAAAAACACGATTTCAGACCAGACTTGAATCAAAACTGCATGCTGTATATTGAATATGCTTGACTTTTAAAAAATAATGGTAACTTTTCCAGGTAGAAATCCATGCAATTTTTCAGCATTGATGTTATCATACCTATACAAATGTATTTAATCAACAGAAAAAAAGGCTGGAAACAACACTAACAAGAAAAATCATTATTCCTAAGTTTTATTTGAGACTATTTCGGTAAATGTTAATTTTCTAGTTGCAGGATTTGATTAAAACATAAAATACCTGTGTTTAGCACATTTTTAATTTCCCTCCTTCCTTGTTCAATATAAATCTAAAATTCCATGTCCCATTTGCAACTTGAGTAAGCATCTACACTGACAGGTCTCATATCACACTACTCACACTAGCTTTAAATATCTTTAAACACACACATTTTCTACTCACACTAGCTTTAAGTAACTTCGTCATCAACCTTGAAAAGTTTAACAGTATTTATTTCATGGACACAATTTAAATGCAGGATTTCCACGTAGTTTGTTTTAGCTGTAATGGTAAAGACATTCTGCTAAAGAGAAGCACACAGAGTAAACAGCAAGGAGGAATTCAAACTCTCTTACTGCCTTAAAAAAAGAAACATGGTGCAAACTTTTGCCTTACTTTAAATCACTGCTCCTAATGTTTCAACCACTGCTTGTGAGTCTTTTCTCTAACCTGGATTAGGGAGGCGATCTTTTTACCACATCCTACTGCAACTACCTTGCAACCCGCCAATGCAACAAAAATGCTTTTGTCAAAGTTAAAGATTTACACAAATATGGTGCTCCATATGGTCTGGTGGATCATCGAGAGTCCTCTGCTTTCTCCAGGGTGGAGTAAAAGTCAAGGTTTCTGATTCTACAGTAGCCTTAAGCTTTCACTTAAGCATGATAATTCTGCAATTGACCCATGGAAATCCTGACAATTTGTAAAAAAAAACTAAAACCTGAAGCCTAGCAGGAATGGCCAACTGTGCTTCGAAACAAACTTTCAGATTGAAAAATACTATCCATGTCTCCTGAGTCCTTTTCTCTGCATTACAACTCTGCTTTCCTCCAGGAAGAGTCAGAACTATGGTTAACTACAGATAGGGTCTGTCCTTTCATGCAGNCAACCCGCCAATGCAACAAAAATGCTTTTGTCAAAGTTAAAGATTTACACAAATATGGTGCTCCATATGGTCTGGTGGATCATCGAGAGTCCTCTGCTTTCTCCAGGGTGGAGTAAAAGTCAAGGTTTCTGATTCTACAGTAGCCTTAAGCTTTCACTTAAGCATGATAATTCTGCAATTGACCCATGGAAATCCTGACAATTTGTAAAAAAAAACTAAAACCTGAAGCCTAGCAGGAATGGCCAACTGTGCTTCGAAACAAACTTTCAGATTGAAAAATACTATCCATGTCTCCTGAGTCCTTTTCTCTGCATTACAACTCTCTGCTTTCCTCCAGGAAGAGTCAGAACTATGGTTAACTACAGATAGGGTCTGTCCTTTCATGCAGTTTCCTTTCTCCTTTTCTATTTTCATAATCTAGCCAACACAAACAGCAATCAAGGTATTACATGGTGTTTTAAAGTCAGTCAAGACAATGCCATTAAGCAAGAACTGCTACCACTAAATCCTACCCCACAACACACTTTGTCCCACAGGATTTCCAAGTGATCAGCACCAGGAACACACAAAAATCCTCCACAGGTCCACCAGGTATTTGCAAGAAGTTTTTGCCTCCAAGGATACCCTGAAAAGTCAGTGGTAAGGGCAACCATGGATTCCCTTCTGATCTGAGTATAAGAAGAATGAAGTTTCCACCACATTTTTCAATGTAAATTGAAGTCTCCACAGGAATTCAATTTAAATCAATGCAGTGATAATTAATATACAAATGAAACACATATGTTCCCTCTGGATGGTCTGGGTTCCCTCAGTTCTAGGTTTTTCTCTCCATAGGAATGTGATGGATACAAAGCGTACTAAATTTATTTCTGTTCATCATCAACTTTTTCTACAAAAGCAACCCCAGAAATATCTGTGCTTTTAGAAGCACTATAATTAGCAAGAACTAGTGTAGATATGTATCACCTGTTTGTCTTTCACCCCTTTATTTGCTCATTTCATCTACCAAGTCACAGAACTTCACAGAATCAGCTTTTTAGCTCCTTTGGAGCAGGATAAGGTATGAAAGTTATTTAGTTTTGATTATTTTATTTCATTCATGGATATTTCTTTTTGCATCGGAAAAAAGACCTGTCCAGATTTTTTCATTGTCACAGGTGTCCTTTATCAGCTAAAGCAGATATGCTTAAGAATCAGGATTGATTATCAGTAAAAAACTCCTGGGGAAGGTTTTCAGTTTCATTTATTTGTTTGAGAAGCCTGAATTCAAAAATGCAACAATGATGCCATGGCTCTTACGTACATAATGTATTTCTTGCAACAGAGTAATTTCTAACGAGTGCAATGAAACATCTCACAAATACTCTCTAACAAGAAAAGTCTTCTCCAACTTGTGTATGGCATAAGTGATGCCAATGAAGACTTTCATGACACGAAAAACAGAAAAATCACAATATGAAATAATACAAAAGCATTTAGAGAACAAGGTTTTGAAGTGAACAGTTTACCCAGAGAACTTTGATCCCCTTGATAATCCATTCTGCCTCTGAAACTCACACTACATTTCCTTCTCTTTTTGTTTCTATAAATTCAGCAGATATAAATTATCACCATAATTAGATTTGTGTGTAAAATTTTGTTTTTCGAACTATTAAACAATGTAATATTTTGTTTGTTAGCTAGTTCTCCTAAATATTAAACAGTATTTTAGCATAAAGGAAGTTTTCTCTACAAAGCATTTATACATCACACTTGTCTCCCTTCTGCTAGGAAAATTTACAGAATATAATCATGGGTATTTTCATTCTATCATTGCTATATTCAATCTCAATGTTAATTTCAGACCCATATGTATGAATGTGGATGCAAAACAAATGGTTTAGCATGTCATGACACTTTAGGACAAGTTAGTGGTAACTGAGCAATTAACATCACTATATATTTCAAGCGATGCTGATGGCAGTGATTGTTTTTCGTTTAGCATAGAAGCATAGCATAGCATAGAAGTGTCTAGTGTTGAGCTGAATGAGTCTAGTGTTGTGATTTAAGCTACATACTGTAGATCTATGTGACTCAGAAAACAATTAAGCTAAAAGGTTATGGAATTCTAACACACACCAAAACAGCAAATTTTGAAAAGTTTTGATGTATGCAATTTTGAGTCTTTTCTGAGTGGAAACAAGCAACTCATCAGGAACCCATAACTTTTTTGGTAGCAAATATTCCCAGTTCACTCTTGCAACACTGCTTGTATTACCTACAAAACCAGGAGCTAATAGATTCGGCTCTAAGACTAATTTTTGCCTATGTAGGTCTCAAGGCCACAGAAACCACCAGTTAAAAGGAAAAGAAAATACTATGGAAAGGGGAAAGCCCTACCCTTTTTTGAGAGGCTGGGAGAAACAGAAAGAGCAGCCTAGAGCAGACCGGTGTGATGGAGCTCCAGGTTCTGTTTCATGGCACAGAAGGTACAAACAGTGTGCACCCGCTCTTTACTACTAGGAACTAATCAGCAACTACAAGCATTTGTAAAGCATGATAGACATGACTCTAACACCTGCAACCACTCTGAGAGCTAAGTCCTTTTATCACCTCTGTTGTTCAGTGCACGTATTGATTTTAAAAACATTTCCAAACAACTGCAAAGCCAAAGGATTACATCTATCTTGTTGGCGACGGATGGATGTTCCACATTTGCTGAATAACCTCACAGTAATAATAATAATGTTCCTCTCTGACAGATACCAGGAACTAAACTATGAAAACAATATTCAAACATCTACTGGATGGCAGAAATGTCAATCACCACTTCAGTGGCTCAGTGCTTCAGAAAATGTGGTAATTGTCTGGATATAGGCTGTGTCATCTGTAGGCTTTCATTCCTTAAAACACTGCCATCTTATAAACTTAGGCAATAAACAAAGAAATAAAAAGGAGAATTTATAATTTAGACACAGTCTACCATACACACCTTGCTATTTGGCTGGCCATAAATATAAAAACTTTTTAGGTTTATATGAGGAGTTTTAGGAACTGGCTACCTTGTGTCTCACACCTCTTTCACTAATAAAGGTGTCTTAAGGGCTTATATGCCAATCTATCTATTCAGAGTTCCACTGAGTTGTGGCTCATAATCTTACACAGCAAATACTAGGATTTAAAAATGTACTCTTTTTTCAACTATATCTCATATTTACCCTTCTGGACCAATCTTCTTCCTTATTTCTAATGTCTCAAAGTGTTAGCCTGGATTTTTAAAGTGCTAAATTAGCTTTGAAAACAAGTAGAACTGAGATCTAAACAATATTTCTTCTTAAAACAATTAAATGCACTTTAAAATTGTATTCTAGACCCAAAGGATGTACATCTGCATAGCCCATGAACACATTTGCACAAATGCAAATGCACATGCACATTTGACAAAGGGCCATAGAGATGACTAATGGATTGAGCACTAGTCATGAGAGAAGAGGCTGTGAGAGCAGGGATGTTCAGCCTGGAGAAGAGATGTCTCAGGGAGACCTTGTCAATGTCTGACATACCTGATGGGAGGAAACAAAGAATATTGAGTCAGAATCTTCACAGTGCTGCCCAGTGAGAGAACAAGAGGCAGCAAGCACAGTCTGAAATACAGGAATTGCTTTCTGAACATGAAAAAAAACATCTTCACTGTGAGAGTGGTAACACCAGAACTAGTCACTCAGAGGGGCTGTGTAGTTTCTGTTCCTGGAGGTATTCAAAACCTCCCTGGACACAGCCCAGAGCAGCCTGCTCTCACTGGCCCTGCTCTGAGCAGGGGATCAGTGCTGACAAGCTCCTCTCGTGCCTTCCTATCTCCACTGTTCCATGAGTCTAGATTTGCTTTCATGTTTTCAAAGACTATTTTGTTGTTTACTTGTACAATGGAACTGCTTAGATACAGGTGCCATACATCTAATTTGTTCCAGATTTTGTTGTTGTTGTTGCAAATAATACCTGGAAAGGGACATAAGATAATGTATACACATATAGATATATGAGCAATTTAAAAATTAATTATTTTTCAAAAGCAAAAGAAACCTGTATCAGTTTAGAATAAAAATAATTTGGCCACATGAAGTACATAGAGTTGCACAGACAGATGAGAATATGAACAATTTAAATTATAATACTGAACACAAGGTAAGACTGAATGAAGGTTAACTTCACAAAGTCTGAACAAATACTTGCATTAGCTTGGTAATAAAAGCATTTACCTTTTTCAGTGTGACATTATAGCTAATGAAGTCTTAAGAGACTGCATGCTTTCACTAATCTGATCTTTATATACTTATAAAATAAACTGAGTGAAACAATTCAACCTACAGGAATCATGATTTTACACCACACTAGAAGACTTTCAAAACTTGTATGATTGTAAATTACACGCAATTCTCAAAGGCGGGCACTGTGAATACCAGCATTATTAACAACATGAAAGTCTGTGCTTTATACCATCCTAGATTTCCTATGTCTAATTATCTCAATACAAAGATTCTTTGTAAACGACCAGAGTGTCCCTTTGTCTCTCGAGCCTGAACCTTTCAACTTGCAACAGGGCAAAAGGGGATTAACTGCGCTGTAAGAACACTAAGCAAAACCAAAGTATTTGTAATGAGTCATATATGTGCTAAATGGCACCAAATCTCTAGAACTCTGAAGTACCTAATTATTAGGATATCTCTTGAGAGACTTGGATTAGTGAGTAGGTGGCAAGAACATAAGATGGTAAGGAAGGAACACGTAATTTTCCCAGTGTGTACATGCATCACCAGCTCAGTGGCCATCTCTACAGAGCAGACAAGGCATCATGAAGACAGTATAAGTAGCATGTTTCACATCTCCACTAGACAAAAACGTAAACACTCGCATTGCTATTTCAGGGAGGAAACCTGCTGTTGATGTAGAACAAGGAAAACAGAAATAACTCTTTATCTACATTAAAAAAGAAAGAAAAAGAGATTTAACATTGATGAAACCTCAAAATTAACATCTGGTTTCCAACAGTGGAACATAATACTCAGTTTTTGTACGAATACATCATATCCCAACAGAATATTTTAACATGAGGACATGGAAGAACATTTTACAAGTCAGAAACTGACAAAGTGAAGGTTTCTCATCCAAACAAAGAGTATCACAGAATAATAGAATACAGTGAGTTGGAAGAGACCCATCAGGATCGAGTCCAACTCCTGGCCTTCCACAGAACACCCCAATAATCACACTATGTGCCTGAGAGTGTTGTCCAAGATTCTATTGCCGCAAAAAGTTGGTACAGAATTCTGTTGTAAATAGAGCCTTTGGTCTTTAAAATATCTGATACATTTAAAATACCTGATACATTTAAAGTAACTTTTTTCAACAGTTTTGCATGCAATTTGTCAGCATCAATAGCGGCATTTTAAAATATAACAATTAAACATGTAAGGATTTTTTTTTGTTTTGTTAAAAAACTAATGTTCATGTCTAAGTTTTTTATTATCTATTGAAAATCATCAGCATTTACGTAACAGAAAAATGCTACAATTACATTATAGTTTTCAGCTTTCTCACACATGAAGATCCATGGAATGAAATAGAAATGGAAAGAGACTGAGACTTGATCCCTAAACAGAATTACTGATTATACAGCATTTCAGTATTAACACAGAGTAATTAAACTAGACTTAATTCAGACATTGCATCAAGTCCACTACTGCCAGCACTGTGCAGTGTTAGCCTGGTTTTGACTGGGTTTTCTCCCTTTGTTTCTGTACCATGAAAGCGCTGCCTTTAACAGGACTCTATATTTTATATTGAAATATACTTTCTTCAAAAAATTGATCTTACCATTTAAAAAAATATTCTCGTATGTCCTTGATTACAGACAAACATTAGGAGAGACCAAAGCCCTGCACTAAAAAGGTGAAGATGCAAACAGTATTGTGGAGGACCATAAAGGTTGGGAGTATACACAGTGGTTTTAGTACAAAACTATTACAGTGCCCGACTTTCAGAATGAAAGTTGAAAACCACCATACATACACACAAACATACCCTATAAAAAACCTGGAATGGATAGGACTTGCTAGCTCTGATGGCAGAAAGCTTCTGAATTATATGCTTTGAAAAGGAAATCTAATCACATTCCCAACATGAACAATTGAAAAATCAATTCAAATTACTACTGTAAGGAAAGGTTTCACTTAGTTTTGAATCCTCTGCTGAAAAGAGCAAGTGATCACAGAAGTTTGACCATCATTTACACTACATAGAATGTTTGTTTCCCACTCATGGAAAGCTCAGACTCTGAACCCTACGCTTTTAAGAGATATCAAGTTGCAAAATTTAAGGTCTAAATTTGTTCCCAAAAGCTTAAGTACAACATTGAAGTAAATTATGCAATTTGTCTCTTAATCTCCAAATTAACATAGCAGACGATGCAATTAAAATTTGGAATATAGAAGTACACACACACAAAAATATCATTTTCGTTCACAACAACTAAAGACTTGAAATTGTAAAGAAGATAAATCCATCTAAGATAATCAGTGCATGTATTGACCAGCTCAGTACATAAAATACTAACAGCTACATTAAACTGCTTTAGTCTCTTAGTCTGTGTGGAAAGTTCATTGGGATCAGAAAGAAACATTTCCAGGACCATCAGCACTCCCTCATTCCTGGAGGCAACAGGTCTCCAGGAAAAAATGATGGTACCATCTCTCTCCATTCAGCTGTTTGGCCCTACTTCCCCATGCACAAACTTTCTTCACAAAATGTTCCTTCTCTGCATGAGCTCCAGAAGTTCCCAAATCCCCAACAGATTGCTTTAACCTTTACCATCATCTCTCCTCACTGAGTTAGAGGTCAGGCAAATATATCACCTACTCTGCAGCTCTGCAGTGGTGCTGCAGCCAATACCAGCACCTACTATGTGAGAGCAAATAGTATCCTTTGCATCATCGTTTGCACCATTATAGCTCTACTCTGATTAAAAAACCTGTGATGAAAACCAAACTGTAACCTTATGAAAAGGCTACGGAATTATTAAATAAAGGGAACTACAATTATATACTCAATTACCCAGTTTTGTTATTTAAAAAAGCTGCTGTGTGGTAAGAAACTCAGTTCTAAATAATGAGCTGCAGTAAATTACTTCATCATATATCCTAGATGAATTTAAGATCAAACTAAATTACATTTTAAGCAATTCATTGGTCTTTCACTTTGAACAAGTCCCGAGATTCTAGTGCAACCTTACAGTTTAAAAAGCACAGCTAGATAATGAAATTATCAACCTCAAAAAGTTCACATTCCCCTATAAACAAAAGCTTAAATACTTTAGTCAATGCCTTTGCTCCAAAATTTAACAGTACCTCCTGCTCAAAAATACTCCAATGCAAGAATAAATCAACACAGAAGGACTTCTATCAAAATGAAAAAAAGCTAAAAACAGTTTAATACGTGTAAGTTTGCAAAACGAAACTTATAATGGAAGAATTGTTCAGATATAAAAACTGGAAATTATGTCTGGTTTTATAAATTCTCATGCTCTCAAAATGCTTTATTATTACCAACAATTCAGTCAATATTTCTTCATATTTCTGCAGGTAAATACTTGCAAATATTAAAACAGTCTCTCTCCTTCAAAATTACTTTTTCCCCGTGTTTCTTTTTTTTTTTAATTTTAACATTGTTTATGGTGGACTATTTTAGAAAAAATTGCATTTTTATATTTGGAAACTAAAATTTTATATTAGGAAACTATTTAATTTATGTGAAAGTCCAACTTTCCATGGTTCTATGCACACAAAAGAAATTAAATATTTAACACTGTTACACAGTGTAGGGATTTCAAACAAATGAACTTTGTGATGAGAAAAACGCAAAAGAAACAAAGAAATTGGTAATAAAAGAGACCTTGAAAGGACATACAAGCACAATCTTTCCCAAGTCCTCTCAATACATACAAGTAGACAGTTGAAATATTTAATAGCCCAGGCAACACTGGAGATCACAGCATGAGTTCCAAGGAGAGGACAAGACAAGTGTCACAGCTTTTTTAAAAGAGAGGTGTTTTCATGCAGAAAAGAACAGCAATAGTAGAATTCTTATCTTTTCATTTCCTGTGGTCTAGTCAATTGCATCAAAACCCAGATAAGACTTTCCTAATGTTCAGTATCCCCATGCAGGAGTTTCTCTTTCATAGTCAAAGAAAATTGAAGTGATTCTTGAAGCAATTACTGACACCTCATGTGCATTATCCAGCTCTCCAAAATACACACTATCCTTCTTTGGTTATATTGTCCTAATTTCTGAGTTACCTGAACCTCACACATAAGAAACACAGTATCAGGACTTCCAATGATTCCTGATTCAACCGAGGAATTGCCACCAAGGGACATCTTTTACGGACTCTGCCCATACGCAGAGGTTTCTAGTATCAGGACTGTGTTACTTGCAGATTTTTTCAAGTAAATTTTAGAATTTCACTTTAACATCATACACCACCTCTGCAGAAGCTCTGTTATTGGCCCGTGGCATGCAGCAGAGCTGCACTCTGAACCATGAAGACTAAAGAAGCAGAACACAAACTTCTCAGCCCGTTTTCTTCAAAGTATTTCCTGCATTATCTACATGCACAATAGCTGGGAATTTCTCAGTGAACTGACCATACTAACAGTACATAGAGAAATTCCAGTCTTCAATGAACAACTGTTACATAGTTACTTAACCATGTGTTTCCTTGCCTGTTCTTTTTGTTTTCTATGGCGATCAAAGGTCTTTATTAACATGGATACATATTTTCTTCTCTGTGCAGAAAACATACAGATCATTCATATATAAATTGCCATTTATAATGGTACATACTTTACCCTTCACCATGATTTCCAGCTTAATATACCTACCAACTCTGGCTGCATCTTTCAGAAGGCACAGTTATTAATCCAGTTATTAATACACAATATTAACTTATTTATGCCACTATTTTACTATTTACAATTTTTTCATTAACTTATAATATCCTTTCCAGTATCCATTGTCCAATATCCATTAATATTGTACCATTTTCAAGGATGATGAATTTGTGAAAGGAGAAAGGTATCATAAATTGCCTTTGGCTGAAAAAAATAAAAGCTATGGGTATTCATTTAGATGACTATGATTAAACTTTTTTTTTATCCACAGCTCCCAATATGATAGACATCTTTACTCCCTATTAGATAATTTTTTTTACTTTTTTGTACATACATAATACATGCATCATCCAAACTCTCCAGTATCAGATAAAAAGATTGTTATAGGTATCTCAGCAAGTGGTTTTCTTGAAATTTATTAGTATAAATATGATAGATATTTTAAGTGGATCATGGAAAAGTGATCTGAAGGTAGGAGAAATTTACTGGAAGAGAAATGCAGAAAGTAGCTTGGTACTTTAGTGCATGAAATGCTGCTAAGCAACTTACCACCAATTAGGGGAAAAGGTTAACTAGGATTTTAGCTATTATGCCTGCTTTTGATCCCAGCCATTATTTTGGTGATTTCTAGTCTTTCTCTATACAGTATAGCCTGTAATATAAAGAATGCCCACCTATTCCCTACTTCTGTGTCAGAATCAATGAACCTGACTTTATACCACAGTGGTTAGGGTCTGCTTCATAAATTTTCTCTCTCTAATGTTTTGTGGTCTGCATAAGAAATACAAGGCATATATCTGAATACACATAGTAGTCTGTTTTGTTGCATAATGCAGTTTGCAATTTTTTTTACTGTTATATAATTAGAGAAAAATTATTTTGATTCTCAGCTTGTGGGATAACTTTATGGCTGTATATAAACCAGCAGGCAGTTTTATGGAAATGCTAAGCCTTTTCAAAACACAACCCAGCAAATAGTATTGATATCCTAAACAGAAACTCCTTCTCCAGTTTTCTCTGAAGCATCAAAAGATATTCAGCATGTCTAGTTTAGCTAGCACAACACATAGAAAATCAGCCTTAGATGAACTATGTTGAATATAACCATACCAGTTTCTCTAGGATCTTCATTTGCAAAGTATAGCTATTCCAAACGACAAAGCTGAATAAATAACTAACAAAAAAGCCATAACTTCTCTCTGTTACCTTTTATCTAAGAATGGCCCTTCAGGAACAAGTAGAAACATAACGTTGCCTATCCGTCTAAGGATGTAATTTGTTGTTACGTTCCATCTGCTGGCAAGATGGGCAATACACACCATTGAGAATTGATCTTGAACTCGGTCCACAAATCCTACAAGGTTCATGGCTTTTAGATGTAAGTTGCAAAATCAAGAAATACAGGATCCAAGACACTTTTGAGAAAACCTATCAAGCTATATATTACACACAGTCCTTTGTTACAAAGAAGTTGAAGACTGATCGTCTTCGGTAAATTTAAAAAGCTACCCTGCACTTTGGTAACCAAATCAGTAATAATGTATTCTTGCTTTATTTTGCTATCAAGCACTTTGTTCATATTTAATCATAGCAATTATTTCTACTGTGCTTACCCCCTGTAATCTTATGTTATATAGAATGACAGTTATTTGAGCTAAAACAACTGCGCATAATAATTTGCGTGTTTATTTTTATTGTGATTATTGTCATTCCAGCTCTCTCATTGCAGGAGCAGAGCACTCAAAGTTATGCATATACAGACTATTTAATAACTACTTTCCTCTTGATGGGGAAGGGAGATATTATAGCACTTTCCAGTGCCTAAAAGGGGTTTACAAGAAAGCTGGGGAGGGACTTTTTTTCAAGGGACTGGAGAGATAGAAGAAGAGGTGATGGTTTTAAACTAAAACAAGGTAGATTTAGATCAGATATTAGGAAGACATTATTCATTGTGAGGGTGGTGAAGCACTGGAACAGGTTGCCCAGAGAAGCTGTGGACGCCCCATCACTGGAAGTGTTCAAGGTCAGGTTGGATGGGGTTTGAAGCAATCTGACCCAGTGGAAAGAGTCCCTGCCCATGGCAGGGGGGTTGGAACTAGATGTTCCTTAAGGTCCCTTCCAACCCAAACCATTCTATGATTCTATGATACTCTTCAGTAATTGTCACCTAGAAATGCTCATAACATGGTCATAAACATAAAAGAATATACATTAAAAAAAGAAAGTTGTTGTTTTGTATTTGAAATTGTTTCTGTTTTGATGGATGTGAAAGAGATTGTATGAATGTTAGCACTTTTATACTCTGTATAAAAAAATATTATCTTTAACATGAAGCATTGTAAAATGCCTCCTACACTTAGTCTTTTTAACTTACAAATGAGCACACCAACTGTAAATTAATTATAGGCTGCTTTCATTAACATGTGAAACAAAATATGCAGTAAGAAAGGATCCTTAAACCTAGCAGGCAAGAATGGTAAGCAAGAATGGCAGCTAAAAGAGGAAACTTGATAAATGCAACAAAGAAAAAGGAAAATTTTTAAATACACAAAGAAAAGAGCAAGGATAGTAACTCACTAGATTCATCTTTATAATCCAGATGGATATGCCTGACACTTCAAGTATTTTTCTCCACTTTGGAGCAGACATCACCAGTTACACAGGATGGTAGTTCCTTCTAGAAATTAGAAAAAAGCTATGAAGAGTAGTTTCTAAAAGTGGTTCATGGAAATGCACCTGGGAGGACCCAAAACGCACAAGATTCTGGTCCTTTCTGTCCTACTAAAAAAAATGTTGCCATGTAATTAATAGTTTCTCATAATACCAGATCAGACTGTCGTATCCTCAGAAGGCAGGTTAATTTATCACTACTCCACAGTTTATTTGGCACAAAGCTGAATAAGAATTAGATCTTAGATATCAGCTCAACAGAGCCACAAAAGTGAGTAATTTTAGTTTTCATTCATGATACTTTAACCTTTCCTTAACCTCAGCTAGCTGCCTTGCAATTTCTTTCTAGCTTATTAAATATCATTTTGAATTGAATGTTAAAAAATTATTTGCTGTACAGACAGGGCTTCAATCTATGCAATGAGGTCCAAAATTATTACCCTGTTTTCCAAAGAGTAATAAATCTAGAATCTGTGCTTCTGCAACCAAAACTCATTCAGGTCTCTGAGCTGCATAGTAACTCTATGGAACACTTCCACAAAATAAGTAACTTCTAAATGGCGATCTTGAAACACAATAAACATGTTAAAACACATTCCACATACCTTTAGAACGTACATTTAACTGAACAATAAATTCATTTAGCCTAGTCTATATGTCTGAGTACCAGGTCTTAAAAATTAAACTACTGCCATATTCTCAGTGGTGCACTTTGCAGCAAGTATTTGCAATCATTTTGCCCCCACATTCCAGCAAGAAATATAGTCTGCAACTATCAAATAGGGATAATTAAAGGAAACATAAACCACGTAACTGCAGCTCTCTTCACCAAATTACTTAAGACTTTACATCTGGAATGTATTGTGTCAAGGTGATTACTTGTCATAATAATAATGGCTCATTTCATGCATTTATACTAATAATCCTTTGGCTTCTTGTCTGATATTAGTGATGAATTATGTTCAACAATTTATTAAAAATAAATGGAAAGGCAGACAAATAAAAATAAAAAATGAAAAAATAAAATAAATGCAGCAAAGTTACAAAATAAAAAGTTTATGGTTACTGGATAAACAGTGGATAAACACAGAACAAGAGACTGGGTGGCCTTTCAAAAAATTAGCAAAAATGGAGGTTGAGAGGAGGATGAAACTAGCAAGATCATGGGCAGGTACCAGTGAGTGGAGTGAAAAAGCAGTAGTTCACAGAAATAGAGCTGAGCTTTGCAGAAGTACAAAATGTGTTGATCTTAATCCAGCAAAGACAGAGCTACTTGTGGGGTATATGTTGATGCAACAATTGTATGCGCCTAATTCCTTTGGAAACCTGACTTTGAACCAATTCGTCTTCAGTAAGGAGGTTCATAGCAGTTTATTAGGACAGCAACATGATTGTATTTTTTACTGAAGGAAGAACTACAGTGCATATAAACTTACAACCTTCCACCATGTGAAATAAGAACATAACTTAACTTCAAAGATTGAGACACAGAATTTTATTTTGATGTGATACGGAAGAGCTTTATCAGTGAGCAATTACTGTAAGTCAAAATACAATATATTCCATCACTTCCCGAATGGAAAAATACACAAAACAGTTAAACACAGAAGAGAGAGGTTGTGCTTATTAGTGAAACCAATCTGTTCTTCTCTGATTGAATGCCAGAGCTAGTATGATGAAAAATATGGGATTACGTGCTATGGTGGGATAAAGAAAACCACAGAGAAGAGAAAGATAGTCAACATTTGTAAGCAGTGAGATGTTAATTTGACTCATGTATCATAAAAACATACTGTAAAGATACTCCCTACCTCCATCTTCTAAACTCTAGAATACAGATCTTCTGGTTGTGCCAGGACAAAGGTCTGGGGCCATGGTGGGTCAAGAGTCATCTAGTTTTAAGAGTCATCTAGTTTTTTTCCTAGCCAGGGCTAGTAAAACTTCCCAGTTAAAAAAAAATAGATGTAAAAAGTTTTAAGGGATGCAACAGGAAAGAACAAATGAATCCTTGAACATGATGTTGAAAACATAAGGATTAAAAAGGGACTGGGCTGTCACTTATGCTACAGGTTCCTTAAACTTTCTATAACTGTAAATCAATGTTGCTCATTATCACAACATCTACACCGAGGGAACTTATCAAGTCAAAAAGTACAGACAAATATTCAATAATATTCAACTCAGATTAACCAAGTATGCAAAGCATGGCACGATATTACTTTTGGTATTCCCATTAACGCAATACACATTTTCATCTCTGTGTTGTTGCGTATCAAAAAGGAGGAAGGAAGACATATGCCAATCTCCTGGAAAAAAGGGGGAGACTTAAAATGCCAAGCACTGTCATCTATTTCCTCTTAGCTGTGCCCTAAGAAACTGGTGTTTTTCCATCTGCCAAATCCTTTACTTTTCCCTCCTTGGATCTTTAAGGAAATTTCAAGTCCCTGAAGCACTGAATAGATGTAAAATGCATAAGGGGTATATACAAAAATAGCTGCTCCATTCAAGAAGCATGACAGAAAACCACTGGCTCATGTATGACATTTAAGAAGGAATCCAATAAATTACTTTCTCTTCTAAGCCAGTTCATGCATAGAAATATAATGGGCTAAAATAATAGAGAGACACAAATTCGTGCATTATTGAAATATTACAAATAAAGTTCACTTTCCATGAGCTAGAGAATATATATATATTTTTGTTATTTGAACAAAGAATTTCTGTATCACCCTTTCAATTATATTTGTAAGCACACAGATGGAAAACAAAGTGGAACAAAAAAATAGAAGCGGACTTGATTAGTTTTAAAATTATTATTAGCAAGAGAAAACAGGATTGAACCACAGGCAACTGAGTGTGATATGCAGCATCACCTCACTCTTCCTGAGAAGGATTCACCATGACAAATGCTGGATATATTTCTCACCTATATTCCTCACCTATATTCCTTTAAACATGGCAAAGAAGAAGATAAGCACTTCTTTGGCCCAATTCAATTTGTCCAGAAGCAAACAGACAAACTGTGCCCTTCCAAGCATCTGTTCCTCTCTCTTGCTTACAAAGAGTCCAGCTAGCATGACCATTGCAGATGTACAGGTGCAGAGAATAGAGTTCTGCAAGCTAAACTAGATGACTCTTAACTCACACAGCACTTGGCAACTTATGCCATGCATGACCTTAAATCTTCAGAAGGGAGTCCAACCTACACTAAAGTAATTAAAAAACCCAAAACAGATGAAGCAGGACTTGTTTTAACTTTTCAGAAATTTACTTCACAATCTTAACTTTCTATATAAGGCTTTTTAAATACACGAATTTGCAATGATAAATACTAACACTAGACCATTCTGCTGGTCCCTATGGTTGTATCTAGGAAATATATTCACAAGTTAACATCTCTAGAACAATCAACAATGAGAAACACTTCAAGCACCATTAATCACAAACCATAGACATCTGGTATCCATATATTAAAACCAGGGAAAAAAAATATTATTTGGAGTATTAAAAAGAACATCAGCTATTATATGTACATAAATTGATGCCTACACCAACAGCAACTCCTAAGATGTGACATAATTCATAATGGCACATCAAAAGAAAGGAATCATAATCAGGGTATAACCCTGAAGAGATTTATTCTTCTTGTAAAGGTACTCAAAAACGTTGGAAGAAATTGATTTCACACACATTTTTCTCATGCCTCCTATGTTCAAAAACCACACAATGATGCCTATTCTCATCTCTCAGCTTAAAACCAGAGCCCAGGATCTTCTACTTGGAGTAAGAATTATGCTCATCAGCTACCCATATAAAAAAAAAATCCCACCAAAAACAACAACCACCACCACACACCACTATATACTGGAAAAAAAATATTGAATAATCAAATATTTCATTGTATTCCTTTGACAATTCATAAATAATTATTTTGTGTTTAAGCCCATTTTAGCAGTCCACACAAATATTTTAAATAACATTGGAAATTTTCTTAATTAAAAAATTTAACTATTCAATTTTTCTGTCATTAATATTATCCTTTAAAATGAAAAAACTTGCTACACCATATATAGTGAAATCCGAAATACAGTATGTCTCTTGCAATGAAATAGAAAGAAGTCTTCAATATCAAGCAAAGCAGAAAATTCCCGTTTCCCTCCTTTTTCTTAAAATTCAGAATTATGTGACTTGCATTCTTACCCAGGCTATTTTAACACTGAACTAAACCGGAGGAAGGGAGAAAAGCAGTAGGGAACAAGGTCTGCCGAGTCATTTGCACTCACTGTGTCCTTGTCCAAAAAGTACCAGCAAGGGGCTATAACCAAAGGAATATCATGCTTTCCCCAGTGTAGTACGCTTCCAGCAAAAATATTCCCTGGTATTTGCTTTTACCTTGAATGACAGAGTGTCAGAGTCAGGAAAAAGCTGCTAAGAACAGATGTAAAATTTCAGACAGCTGCTGTTAACATTGTTCTTAAGTCTATTTGTAACTTCCTTTCCAATATGGTAAAAACCAATCTTTTGAAGACTTTTAACTACCAATTCTGTCTAGAAAAAGAGTCCAGATAATCTCATTTCTCTTTGAAAGTGGCTCAGGGAGCCAAGACTGACCTACTTGCAGAGGGACAACCAGTCTGCCCAGACACGCCCAAGGGCTGGGTACATTCCTCCCTGTTCCAAGCCTGAAGGCTTGGCCAGGACTGCTGACATTAAGGGTCAACTGTATTTTCCACAGCATGCTTCAGATAAGGTCTCTTTTGTGAAACAAAAGCAGAGGAAGCAGAACATGCAAATCTAAAAATGCAAAAGACACTTGTGATGGTCCTCCTGCAATGCTAAGTGTCCCAAGGTGAGCAAGTAAATAATGAAAAGTCCTAAGCAACATATATGGCTTTTGGGTGCATGTTTTGGCTCCAGTCATCTGTCAAGCCCTGACTTAATGCAAAACTTATCAGACCAGGTTAAAAAAACAAAACAAAAAACCTCCAGGCTCTGCTTTTGCTCAACAAAGTTTCTCATAAACTGCAACAATAAAACAATGATGTAATTTCTGAATTGCAGCAAAAGCTGCAAATATTACCAATAACTGATTTTTCAAGTCTTCTCTTAAAAAGCTAATGCATTCCTAGCAACGCAGCTGAAGTTTCTCTTCTTAGAGAATTATTTTCAAGCAAGCAGAGTCCCTTTAATCAGTGTATGACCTCTGAATGGTCCAGACATTACAACATATTCCGTCACTGATATCAAAACCATTTAATTTCTAAAATTCAATTTAAAAGGTTTTGGATTTTTACTTTCCATTAAAGAAATACTTTCTGAATCATTTTAGGAACTATGTTCTGCACTTAGACAAAGTGAAGCTAAGTGAAAAGCAAAGCTATTTAAATCAATTTTGTTTAAAACCAGTACTTCAATGAGAAATGACAAACACAAGATGAATGTAAGCATGGGAGCTTACACAATTGTTGGTGAAAAAGTATTATAGATACTGTATGTATACAATTTGCAGAAACCACTTGCAAAAACCCTGAAATGACAACTAGGATAAATATATCACACAAGAGCCTAGCAAATACCAAACACTTAAGAGAAAACCTTAAATTTTACTTTTCTGTGCCTTGCAAAAAATTTAATATCCTCAAATCTCTCAGTAATGCCTGTAACACTTGAGCAGATCCATTTTAGAGATTCACATCACAGATGAGTTTCAATGGCATAAGCCAGGTCCAATCTTACTACACATTTTTTCAAAGAAATAAATACACAAGATTATGATGTATCTATTTAAATAGATATATATATCTATTTTACAAAGATATGTCTATCTCTTTACCTATACATAGCTAATTTTCTTTCTTTTCTTGGAGACTTCCCCAGTTTTCCCTTTCCAGACTAACTCGGTAATTACAAAGGTCAATAACAACATTAAGAAAAAACACACAAAAACCTATGGCTGAATATCAGGAAGTAATTTATAATTCTCCCAAGACAAACAAGGAAATGTGCCTTTAAGCCTATTCACCACTGGCTCTTCTCATCACACACATACATGAAAATATTTTTCACTATAAACTCTTAAAACCTTTGGCTGTAAACAGCAGTTTGATCCTTAGCTTTTCAAATCTATTCTGGTATCATTACCAGGGCAGGTGATAAAGGGCATATAAAAGGCAACAGAGAGTAAGTGGAAGTTGAGGGCCTCATGACACCAAGGTGCAGTTAGGACTGGAGATCTTACCAGTGATCTTTTAGTGTCTGGGAGAGACAATAAAAAGCATTTTGGACCTTGAAGCATTATGATCTAGATGTCTTTCAGGTATTACAAGAACTACTCATCTATCCTTAATCTTAAAATGTTAACACCTTGATCACTTGAAGCAGAACATAAGGTTATATGGTGCTTCAGGAGATATGCACCTAATTATTCAAGAAAACCTTTGGTTTTCTTTTTTTTTTTCTTAATTTCACACAGCAGACGTATTTTCAGAGCAACTATTTATTGGATTGATGGTATTTCCCTTTGCTTACTGCAGTAATTAAATCGTACTGTCATTAAACTGTTTTTCTCAAGGGGCTTGACCTTAAGAAGGTCTTACTGGATATTCAAGTTTTCCTTGGCAACAACTCTTAGCTGTCATCTAGCACATAAGCTACTGGTCAGCATTCACCAAGAGAACAGAGACAACAACCAACACTCTTCTCTTTCATCAATACTTTCCCCCCAAAAAACGAGGTTTAGCACTGTTTTGGTTGTTTAGCAGTTTTGATTGTTTTTAAGGTAATCACAGCTTGTGTTGTGGTTTTAAGTAGCCAGAGTTTTTTATTAGCTGGGAGGGGCTAGGAGAGAGGCTTCTTTAAGAAGCTGCTGGAGTTTTTCTCTGCTCTAAGCTAGCCCAAGGTCTTCCGACAACACCTCTGTGATAACATATTTAAGAAGAAGCAGAGAAAAAAAAGGCTAGGCAGAACATCATGGCCGCTTAAGAGAGAGGAAAGGGAGAAGTTTGATTAACACCAAGGTCGGAGAGAGGAGAAATAGACGCTGCCTTAAACACTGGAATAGGGCCCCAGCAACCTGTGGGGGATCATAGGAGCAAAGATTCGCATGCACACCCGTGGAAAGGTTGGAAGATTTCCACGCCGGAGAAGGNTAAGCTCTGATTTTAGTAGCAGTAGTTAATATTCTAACTTAGAGCCTGTTTTGCTTGTGTGAAGTAGTTAATAAACAGTTGCTTGTAATCCTTATCACAAAAGTCGAGGGGGTTTTTTCCCTCTCTGAGAAATTTTAGATCTATGTGTGGGCTCTCGGCTTTTAGCCAGACTCAAACCATGACAGCTTGTTTCAGTACAAATGGTGGAGTCAAGAAGTCAGATTTGTATTAGAAGCAATTTTTATAACATCTTTGAGAAAAGCTTCCTATGCTATTCAGCACTTCAGATGGCGGCTGTAAAGACAAAGCTAAATTTCTCCCCAGTTCATTATCTTGAGGAGTATTGATTCCTAGATGAGACCATACTCACCATTCAATGAGCACTGCTGACTCCTACTAGTGTCTGTATCTCAACTAGCTGTGAGGAAGCAGGGACACAGCAGGATGGATGGGAAAATTAGGTGACAAGCAAGAAAAACAACAGGAGTAACAGGCAGTGAGGGCAGAGACACAAAACTACTTTGGAGCATTATGACCTAAAATAAGTGGCCCTTCATGAACTCTGTGACCAGGCAACCATGTTTGTCAGTGCTATTTTATAGATTCAGAGCACCACACCTTTAGGCTTCGACAAAACAGAGACAGGATTTCTCAATGACAAGCACGTACTGCAGATCACACAGTTAAACACTGATGTGCCTTCAATGTGCATCTCACTTAAACCTTTTATTTGAAAAAAAAAATTCTTTTAAAATTGGCAGCTTTAGGGTATTACTGGTAAAAGATATGGTGGTCAAATAATTTATCACACCTAGAAAACGAGTGTGGTTGAAATACAAATATGACATTAGATTCACTTGTTCATGTAAGTAAACACATAGTAAATTGTTTAAACAAAATTTCAGGTTTGCCAGCCTCTGGAAAAATAAACAACAAAACATATTTAAATAAGCAAGTCCCAACAAAATGTAACAAAGTTTTTTTATGCATGTTCTGCACATACTTACAGGTTGAGCAGACTAATAGTGCTCTTGCCATGAGCTCACTGACTAACTTCCACTTCTGCTTCACTCTGGTTGTGACAACTGGAATGAGAATCTCCGCAGGGACGTAGAACTGAATTGAATAGGTCACAAAAATCCCAAAGGAGTACAGAATTTTTACAGACTGATACAACCTGTTGAAAACATTTACACATGTTCATGTAAGTTACAAACCCTTCATAAAAAAATCAGCTTGCTAATGGCACTAAAGCTATATATATATGAAAAATATATTTTTCCCCTAGCAAACATGAATATAACATTACAATTGTTGGAGAAATTGCAGAAGGTAAGCCAACTAGAGTAAACCTTCCAATAAACATGAAGTGCAGATGCCCCTACAACTGCTACTTGTGGCTAAGTAATTAAGTGGCAAAAAGAATTATCCATGCTACCAAAAGTTTTAAATTTGGATGTATTTTAAATCCATGCTGCATAAATTACAAGCATCTGTCATCAGTCTGGTTGCAACCTATTAATAGACATTATGACTCTCTTCAAATGACTTTCTTTCCAAGAATGCAGCTAAGGACATTATCAAAACTTTGGGTAAGGGTATAGTTCATTTGCCATGGGTTGTTGTGTGTTCACATATTAGAAAGGGAATACTTTCATAAACTACCTGTTCTAACAAAAGATGATGCCAAGAGAAGGAAAGCATTGAATACCTTTTTTTTTTTCAGTCCTTAAAAATGAATTCAACTGAAGCAAAGGCAACATGCATAAGTAAGAAGAGAAAAAAACAGCAGCAAGAGTAGGTAAAGAACAAACAGGACCTTTATCTCTGTATCTCTCGAACACTGGCAGGGGTCACTCAAAGTGTTCTCTCTTTGAGTATCACAGTCTGTATCTCTATTTCTACATAAAATCTAGCCAGGACTGCTTTTGGCCCCTTGTCCTGTGGTCATATGGCATGGCATGGCAAAATTTGTATCCGTACAGTTCAGCTCTTTCCCATCACAACTGGATGCCTCAATATTTTGAAGGATGTGTTGAACACACAGTCAGCAATGGTTTTGAACACTGGAGTGGTTTTGAGCAGAAGACTACAGCTGGTGAATCTGAACAGACCTTTCAGCCCAGTCTTAGCTGTTTCTCATCTCACAAGTGCAAGTTAGTTCTTCAATTTTTCCATTTTTTTATAATATTGAAAGACTGCTAACAAATAAATCAATTTTTTATTGGATGAACACATACACAGAAGGAATTAAAAGTATATATTTTTTATATATATAAATACACATTCTGTGATTCTATTATATAAAGGAAAAAGAAAAATACACTTCAACTAAAAATACATTTTGACTAATAGGTCCTAAATTATCTGTATCAATGGTTTGACCATCACTGTACACAACTCAATGAAGCCCCAAAGGCATATTCAAGTGGACAGAAAAACTATTACATCAATTATGTGGTGACATAATGGTGTAGCTAGTTTAAAAGCCACTGCTTTTGTGACACACTTCTTCTTGATTGCTGAGCAACTTTTAGAAATTTAGAGGAAATAAGAGTCACTTTTTTATTAGCTCTGTATGACTGTCCTTATTCCAGAAGCTTAGATGGATTTTAGCCGGTTAAAAAAAAACAGCTACCCACAACTCACCTCTA
Source organism: Calyptomena viridis (assembly GCA_013390005.1). Lineage (NCBI taxonomy): Eukaryota > Metazoa > Chordata > Aves > Passeriformes > Eurylaimidae > Calyptomena > Calyptomena viridis. The sequence continues at coordinate 71,230 of WEIV01018832.1, read as the reverse complement.
ATCCTCAGGCTTCAGACTACCCCAAACCTTTACAAAAACAATTTTTAAAAGACATTCAGAAACAAGATTCAAAGCTTTAAATACAGTTGTTCAAAGTAAGTGTCTCCATTACACTAATTTTCTATAGCTCTACAAGGATTAAAAGTTACCAAATTGGAAACAAACTTTTATATTATTGAAGTAATTTTACTATTAATTTAAGATTATATTCCAAACAGATAAAGATGGCTCCTTAGGGTACCTTTCAGTAAAAATCAAAATCATTCATATGTGCTAAACCTCTTTTCAATTCTACATTTTAGATTTCATTGTACCTCTTTTAAGGGTAGAAACATTGGCATGTAGTGTAACAAAACCTACATAACAATACAGCTAGACCAAACAGGGCATTAATTATACTGACCTTTCATTTGCACTAGTATCATGGAATGTCTTGTTGAACTTCAAGATACTACAATGTTTGTATGGTAGTTAACCTTTGGGATTCACAAAGACTGTCATTTATGCCTTAACAAAGAATGGATGGTGGAAAGAACCTTCATATTCAGCCTCAAGAAGATGGGAACCCTACTGATGACAAAGAAGAAATGTTTTGCAAAGGGAACAGTGAGTCACTGGCACAGGTTGCCCAGAGACGTTGTGCATGCCCCATTCCTGGCAGTGTTCAAGGCCAGGCTGGACAGAGCTTGGAGCAACCTGGTCTTGTGAAAGATGTCTGCTCATGGCAGGAGGTTGAAACAGGTGATCTTTAAAGGTCCTCTCCAACCCAAACCACTCTATGATTCTATGAGACCCAAACCAATGACACAACCAAGTACTAAGGCAGAATTTTCCATAATCTACATTTGCAAATACTGCAGGACTTGGTTCAAACTGATGGTCACATGACAATAACTAAGATTCCAAGCAACTAACTGTATGTGAAAAAAGAAATGTTATTTACTGCAGTAAACCAGAATTCTTTGATTCCAGAAAAAAAAGATAGGAAAAAAAAGGCTGAAAACTACTCTTTAAGTCCATTTTCAGCATATTCTAAGTAAGAAATTATGCTGAGTGATTTGTATTACCAAACACCATCTAAACTAGAACTGCATCAAGTGATTTCTCCAAAAGCACTAAATTCGCAGAATATTTTTAAGACTATGAGCATTTATTAATTTATTTAAATTTAACTTATTAACTTAACCAGCCTAGGGCCTGTGTATGCCTTCCAGTCCACTCATCTGTGAGGACATTAAATAAAACCCAGAAAGCAGCAAAATTTTAATTTCTTTACCAGAAAAGGGGTTTATTTTTAAGCAGGGGTTGTCCAGCTGGAATTAAACACACAAGCCAAGTCTCACTGCTTAGCCACATTCCAGGCTATTTCACATGACCGCCTTTTTACAGAAAACTCCTCTGCTCCTTACATTTCTCTAGTTCAAACTGGCAACTTATTGGTTTTTTATGTGAGGACCAAATAGAAAACACTATCATACTGTCATATGGTTCACTGGAAATTTGTTTTGCTAGCACAGTTAATTGCAACTACTTCCCCCTCAGTACTGTATCAGGTAGAGCCACAGTACCGCACAGCAACAGCACCATACATCACAATCCCTGGGTGCACCAATGAGCTGCTTCTCCTAATTTTGTTTGGTCCTCTGGGGTACTATTCAGGGTAAGACAAACACAGATGACTTTGTTAACTGTAGATATCTGCCCTGAGTAACTTTGAGGTTATTACACTTATAATGCCAATTTCCCACCCTGCAGAGCACCAGTTTCCATCTCTTTTATTATGTCTTTCTATGTGTTAGTCCTGCAAAGCCATCAGGATAAATATCATCATAAGATCTGCACTGTAGCCAAGAGCTATTTGAAAACTCATATGTGAACAGCTCTGTTAGACAGCAGGATGCAGAATAAAGTTCACTCTGTTGCATGTATGAGCACAATAAAAAGGAACAGTGAGTAGCAACCTTACCTTATTCCACATTCCTCTCACTCTTTGTTTTTTAAGAGCACTTCTCTTAAGGCACAAGTAAACCCAGAGCTACCATTTCAAACAAACTTTTCACTAATCTTATAAAAAACAAGCACTGCCACGAAATCTTAGAAGTATTTTCCCTTTCAGATGCATCATCTAGACAGAATGGATGCACTAAACATTTGAAGACTCCTAAGTTTTTCTAATGTCATAGAATCATAGAATGGTTTGGGTTGGAAGGAACCTCAAAGATATCTAGTTCCAACAGCCCTGCTATGGTTAAGGACACCCTCCACTAGATCAGGTTACTGAGAGCCCCACCCAACCTGGTCTTCAAAACCTTCAGGAATGGGGAAACAAGAAACTCTCTGGGCAACCTTTTCTAGTGTCTCACCACACTTACAGTAAATAATTTCTTCCTAATATCTAATCTAAACCTGCCCTCCTTTAACTTAAGGCCATGCCCCCTTGTTCTATCACTACATGCCCTTGTGAAACGTCTGTCTTCAGCTCTCCTGTAAGCCCTCTTTAGGTACTGAATGGTGCTGTCAGGTGCCTTCTCTTCCCCAGACTGAACAGCCCGAGCTTCCTTACCATGTCATAGGTGAGGTGCTCCAGCCCTATGATCATCTTTGGTTCTCCTCTGGACTTGTTCTAATTGGTCAACATCTTTCTTGTGCTGAGGGCTCCAGAGCTGGATGCAGCACTCCAGGTGGGGTCTCACCAGAGCAGAGTAGAGGGGGAGAATCCCCTCCCATGACCTGCTGGCCACACTGCTTTTGATGCAGCACAGGACACAATTTGCCTTCTGGGCTACAAGCACACATTGCTGGGTCATATTAAGTTTTTTCTCTACCAACACCCCCAAGACTTTTTCCCCAGGGCTAGTCTCGATCCATTCTCTGCCCAGCGTGTACTTGTGCTTGGGATTGTCCTGCCTTGCACTAGGCCTTGCTAAACTTCTCATGTATGTATAAGAAACGAGAGGATATAAATATATATGATAAGCAATATCCCCCCAAAAAACAGAACTACAGGAAAAATAGGAAAACAATACAAAAAAAACCAACGAATGAACCAAAAAAACCCAACCAAAAAAAAACCCCGCAAAAACCCCCCAAGAAAACTCCCATAAAATGGAAAAAAACTGAGGACCAAATCTCAGTTTTTATGACCATAGTATAAAAAAAACCCAAGCAAACAAGCAACAAGAAATAGGTGAAAATTCTAGCAACAACAACAAAAAATTATCCTTCAAGACACATTTTATTAAACTTTCACGTATTAAACATTGGAATCAGCCAGGCAATTAAACAAAACTTCTTAAGAATATTAAAAATGCATGCTCGCACTGACTTCAAGGAAAGAAAAGGAAGAAAAGAAAGTGAAAAAGTAACACCTAATAATTAAGAACATTCTTTGCATGATGTTCTTTACTCTTTTTTAACAAGTAAAAATGGAGTCAGCATTCGGTTCATCAAAGCTGGGGGTTTTTTTAACATAATTTGAAATTTCACTACTTCAACAAGCTGCCACAACAGACATTGAACCGCTAGATGCAAGCATATAACGTGTAAGAAATTATTTGATCAGAATGAAAATATTAAAATACTTTTCAGTTTTAACACCTGCGCACTGCTGATATACCTAATTTTATGCCCATCAGACATAAGACTACTAAAAAGATGAAGAGTTATCTTTAAATTAATAATTAGAGTATATATCCATCCATAGACAGATACAGAACTAACAATGCACCAGCTGAAATAGTCTTCAGTGTTTCTTCATCATGTGACATGTCGTGCTGTCATAGCATTGAAAAAAAAAAGCTAAATAAAAATTATGTCCTTGAGACACTAGCAAGCACAAGTGTCACTTTCCTGATAGGAAGCCATTAATATATATTATCCATGGACTTGCACTTGAACTACAAACCTATTCAGCTTTGATGTCTTCCATTCCAGTTGTTTACCTGCTAAACTCAGTGAATACACTAAAAATACCAAGATATCCAAGGTAAAAGTAGCTGTTCTCAGAACTGCATTATAGCTGGTTGCAAACTGTATATTCTCTCCTTCAATAGTCCTGAAACTGGTTCCTGCTAGAGATGGAATGATTTATAATAACGATCATTGATCTGTCTCCATATCCAAGTCCTTTTAATATGCAAAAAATTGCTGGCTAGGACCATAGCTCTGCTGTAGAAGGCACAGACACGGTATATACATTAAAAGTATATCGATTATAAGCCTGATGGCACTGAGGCATGGAAAAACTTTTACAACACTTTTGCCTTCTAGATTACTGCTTTTAAGTCACATACACACTTACCATTTATCTTGTGGCAGGTTTAAAGTTATGCTGCCTTTGACTTCATCTCCAAAGCGCAGATACCCCAGAGTGGCCAGTGAGATATACAAGGTCATGACTATTCCCATCCCAATGTTCAATGCCTGTGGGAAACGTGTTGTGTCCTTCATTCTGTTTTCCAATGGCAGTACCTGGAAATAGAGAAAGACCCAACCACATTTTATGTCCTCAGAGTAAAACTACTTTTCTCCCCTCCTCCAAATTTTAGGTGATTTTATAAACACATAAGATTATTCTACAACAATGGTTTACATCCTGAACAGTCAAAATATTTTATGTACCCAATAGAAATGTTTGATTACTGAAAAGCACTTATCTTGGTTGGAAAACAGCATCAATGTGGGAATATAAAGCAATATTTATAGGTTAGAAAAAATGTCAAAAGAAACTTATGGTGTCCGGATGAAAATACATGAGCAATATGAGTAACATGAAATTTTTTGTAACAGAATTGTTCAGAATCCAAGGATATTTCTTCTATTTCTGTTAGTTATGCCTGCACTGTCAGCCTCCATCACAGACAAACCTATTGACACACAAGCTCATGCTCAGCACTCAGCTTCAGCTCTCCCAGCAGGGAAGCTTGAGTCTATCACTACCAGAATATAGTCCCATGCTCTTTTTCATTCTGCTGACAAGAAATAGGGCCCAGCACACCAAGCACTGCTTTCACTAAATGTGCTTTGTGCCTGAACTATAGTCAATCTACCTTGCTGGGCTTGCCATCATTTCAAAGTGATGACACAGGCATTACAACTATTACTGCACAACATTTGCTGGAGAGATTGCCTTTTATGTGTACTATTTAGCATTAAGAAAAATATATCTAGTAAGTTCCAACTTAAGTTTTTAGGCACCCAGATAAAATTTCCAGGCAAGGCAGTAAAACCATGTAAGAAGCTCACATGCTGTTCTTCCCACCTTGAATTTCATCAGCATTAACAGAACCTATTAAGTCATTAAAACACAAGCTGAAGGTATATGCATGCTCCTAGACAAGTATACTTTCCCTACCACTTTCAGGAGAACTCTAGGCTCATCTCAGTAAATATGGAATATAGTTCAAGATTAAGACACCTAATATTATATATCTACATCTAAACAAAACATCTAAGGTTCTATAATGAAGTTAGGTAATGAAAATCTAGTCAATACTGTCAGTGGAATAAAGTCCACAGTTCAGCCTTTCAGTAGACATGCAGGTTATATTTGATTAACAGTATGGCACTGTTAATTAAACAAGTTTGTCATCTCTAGTTAGCACCTATGTCAAATCTAATGCAGACAAAACAGTCTCAGTGCAACAGGGTTGCCCTGTAAAAGCTGTTTGTCATACAAAATTGCTTTTTAAAGGACTGAATATTTATTATTTCAATATAAGCAATGTGAGTTATGAAAAAAGCAGATTTCATCCACTAATTAACAAACAAATTGGTATATTTGAATTGCTGGCATGTTATTTTCTATAGGGCAATCATTCCTTTCCTCATAGTCACCCACTGACATTCACTTCCTGATTTACCATTGAGTATCACCACTGCCAATCCATCCCACATGGCTCTATTTCTCCTACGTTAGAAATCCCGAAGAAGTATTTTTACACTTGGAAAAAAAGAGGTCTCTCAAAAGGTGCCCATTTAGAGGCAATTTTCATTCCTATTCAATTTAAATACATTATACATCTTAACTTCTCTACATAATTTGCAACCTCCACTGCTGATGTTTTTCCTTCAGAAAAAAATCTGAGCTTGGACTGTAACTTGATCTGACGGGGAATGCAAAATTTAAACCAAGAAGAGTTTCAAAAATTAAATCAATTTTTAATGAGTGATGAGCAGCAGGAAAAATACAAAAGGAGACATAGCTACAAGTATTACTTCACTGCCATACAGAAAAAACTTGCTCATTCCTCTAAATTAATTAAGCTTCTGTGTCCGTGTAGTGCTTCTCAAGCCATTTTTTTATATTTAACATAAAAACCTGCCAGGTAGGGCAGATGGCACTTCAGATTCTTTTGTCCTCAGCTGCAATTAGACAGTTTTAATATACTCCTTTATTAAGAGCTTTGAAGGATGAAAATTAAATGCAATTTTTTCCTTTATCGGAGTTTTCCCATCCTTGACTTCCTACAAACAGACAGCATTTGAGTCTAAACCATCAACAGAAATGCTCACTCAGCATTTCAGATAATTCTATAGTTATTATAAATGTAATATATTTTCTGCTTAAGTTCTGCCATGTTCTACAGCTTCTGGGAATCTTTACAAGCACAAATTGTTACTGTAAGGTCTTATTTCAAGCTACATTATCTCTGCAGAGCTAAAATGGCAACTGGTTGCCCAGCAGACATGAGACTATTAATAAACTCACTGGCCCACAAGTTTGATTTCCGGAGTCTCTAGCATTCATTTCATATGTTCCTAGCAGGAGGAGGACAGTGAACTCAGACACATGTGCCAGTCATGGAAAAAAATCTCATGTTTTTCCACCACGACTGCTGGCCAGAAAGGGATCCTGGAGATTGCCAGCCTCTCTGAACTTACAAAAGCATGGGTGACTAATTAACAGCAGAAAAAAAATCCTGCAGTTTCAGAGTCAGAAGCTGCTAAACTCAAAGACTATGAGGATGTTCATTATGACAAACCTGTTGGAACGGTGCACAGGCAGACCACAAAAATTATCAGACGGATGGAGTACCTCTCCTACAAAGACAGAGAGTGGGGGTTGTTCAGCCTGGAGCATAGAAGGTTCCAGGGCAACCTCATTGCAGCCTTTCAATACTTATAAGGAGTCTATAAGAAAGATAGGGATAGACATTTACCAGTTCAGCTGTTAACCCAGCACTGCCAAGTCCACCACAAAACCATGTCCCTAAGTGCCACATTTGCACATCTTTTAAACACATCTAGGGATGGTGACTCCACCAGTTCACTGGGAAGCCTGTTCCAGTGCTNATACTTATAAGGAGTCTATAAGAAAGATAGGGATAGACATTTACCAGTTCAGCTGTTAACCCAGCACTGCCAAGTCCACCACAAAACCATGTCCCTAAGTGCCACATTTGCACATCTTTTAAACACATCTAGGGATGGTGACTCCACCAGTTCACTGGGAAGCCTGTTCCAGTGCTTAACAACCCTTTCTGTGAAAAAAATGTTTCCAGATATCAAATCTAAAACTCCCCTGGCTCAACTTAAGGCCTTTCCCTCTTGTTCTCTTGCTTGTTACCCAGAAGAAAAGATCGACCCCCACCTGGCTACAACCTCATTAAGGTAGCTGTAGAGAGTGATAAGGTCTCCCTTAAAGCTTCCCTTTCTCCAGGCTAAACAACCCCACTTCCCTTGTCTGCTCCTCATTAGACTTGTTCTCCGCACCCCTTCCCAGCTCCGTTGCCCTTCTCTGGACTTGCTCCAGCACCTCAATGTCTTTCTTGGAGGGGCCCAGAAATGAAAATTCAAGGATTCAAAGTGTAGCCTCACCAGTGCTGAGAGCAGGGTGACAATCACTGCCCTGGTCCTCCTGCCACACTCATCCACAGACCAGGATGTCACTGGTCTTCTTGGCCACCTGGGCACACACTGCTGGTTCATGTTCAGCCACTGTCAACCAGGACCCCCAGGTCTTTTTCCATCAGGCAGCTTTCCAGCCCCTGTAGCACTGCATGGGGTTGTTATGACCCAAGTGCAGGACCCAACACTTGGCCTTGTTGAACCTCATACAACAGGCCTCAAGTCATTGATCTATCCTGTCCAGATCCGTCTGCAGAGCCTTCCCATGCTCTACCAGACCAACACTCCCACACTGTCACATCACCCACCAGTCTTCATTTCACAAACAGCAAATTAGCAGGCACCTCCCCTGTTTGGCTCACTCACCAGCTGTATCAGGAAATTCTCTTCCACACACTCCAGGAACCTCTTATACAGTTTTTTGTCTGCTGTATTGTATTTCCAACAGGCATCTGGTTAAGCTGAAGTGCCCCATGAGAACAAGGGCCAGAAATCATGAGACTTCTCCCCTGAATACAGAACATTTCATCTGCCTCTCTATCCTGCTCTGATGGCCTATAACAGACTCCAGCCAGGATATCTGCCTTTTTAGTTTTTAATCTTTTTACATTTTAACAAACTTGTTTTTACAGACCAATGAGATTATAATACAATTGTCTATGTGAAACTTAGTTCATAAATGAAAATAAAGAACCACATACTATGTTCAATGTGTTTGAATCCAAAGGAAGCATTCAAATCTGTTTTCCCAAATTTCTAGCTATACTGCTAGAAATGCTATTTCATTAGCATATACACCTAGTCAGTTTTTCTCCAAGAAAAAATTAAAAAGCAATTAAAACCATTATAAGACAATTCTCTTAAGCACACCAACTCTTGCTTTTTAACTACTCGTTAGAGGCAATGATATAATTTCCTGCACATTAATGAGTAGGTCAGAACAAAACATACTCATTTAAACATGTATTCTCACACCAACAACCTCACTTTAACATTACAACCTTAATTTATTCTGAATTTAAGGAAAAGACACATTAAAAAATATATAGGATAATACTGTTAGTGAGAGACACATTAACATACATAGATCTTGAAATTATATTTAAAATACTAATTTCTCCTTGCTTATCCTTGAATTAGTAACAGGACTAGATCTGCCTCCAGAATGAACAGAGGAGGATATAAATGCAGCCTTTCCTGCAACCCTTAGTACAAGCAAGAGTGTCCCTTCCCAGCCTCCACACAAGCCTTCCCAGGTTCAGGTATTCTCTCTGCACAGCAGTAGACATTTCAAGACAGTTGCTGTCACTGTAGGAGATGCTTCCCTTGGTGAAACTGATCCCCCCCAAAAAATCACACAAAGAACTTGAGCCAGGTTTTATATCACCTGTTACAGACAAACTGAAATGTTTTTCACCTCACTGGAGTAACGTGAAGCCAAGTAACAACCAATTACAAGTATATTACACAAACTCTCTGCTCACTAAGCTGTTTGATTCCATCAGGATCCAAAAGATTAGTGAAGTGTTCACAAGGAGACAGAGGCTGACAGGAGATATGAAGTGAGCCAGTGCTTGTTCTGACACTGTGTCACTCTTGGGCAGCTGCTAGATATATTTTCACTGTAAAATTTCTTTCCAAACCCTGAACAATCCCTCTTGTGATGACTTCAGAAAATCTAACATTTCATCTGAATGCAAAAGAAGTAAGGTTCTTTTCACAAATGCTTTTTAGCTGTGGTTTTATTGCTTCCCTTCTGGAACACTGAAGCTGAACATGGTTTCGTGTCCTTTTTTCCAGAGCCAGAAATTAATTTCACTCTTCAATTCTTTTAAATTATTTTCTTAAAAAAGGTAACACCCTACCTAGATGACCGAATAGCTTTGGATAAAAAGAAATCCACACCTCTGATTCTTTCTCTCTGTCCAACATTGCATCATGAAGAGGGCTACTGTGTCAATTCAGTATCACACACTAAGGCTTTGCTGTTGCTCTGTGCTTGTTCAAACATCCATTTCTGCTACAACAGGCAGTATCATTCATCTATTCCAATGCCTCTCACATTCTTCACACTTGTAATCACATACACAACCACTGCACAACCTAGTGACAGGAAATCCTAAGGTCAAGGAAAATTCTAGGGAATAGTCTTCCATCCCAAGCAAGGTCACTGGGGGCAGTATGATGAAGGTGAGAGAACCTGGAGATGAGTTAAGATTCAGAGTTTCAAATACTTATTTTTTTAACAGGTCTCTTCCATGCTTCTGATTTCCATGCTCTGCTTTCTTCAAGCTCTTTCTCCTTCAGTTCACACTAGTCTCTGTCATAGCCCTAAACGCCTATGAAATCAAGTATTTTAGACCAAACTGACCCTTTTCATAATTTCTCATTTTGCATAATTTTTATCCCTCATCACTGAATAAACTCTCTATCATTTTTCTCTGTCACCTGCTTCACAGGGCTTTTCCTATAATTTTTGAGACATTTGCACACATCACTACTATTATCTTCTTTAAAACTTAATACTTGGTTCTTATAGTTACAGTCAACCTTTGGTTTCTTAAAATTACAAAATCAGCAAAATTCATCTTGCTTTCATCCACCAAATAAATTCAAAAGTACCAATAATTTACTGTCAAAGAAGCATAATTTAATCTTTGAAACAACCTGGCTAATATGTTATCATCCATTACACAAAATGTTTTCCCTTTCATTTCAAGATGCATAAAGTAGATATAAACATCCCCAGCAATACCCCTTTCTCCTGATCCCTTGCTTTGAACATCCTGCTATACTCAGTCTTTCTGCAACTAAGCTGCAGGAGACTGCCTAATTCTAATCAGAAATCTTTACTTTTTACATGACTGGACCAAAAAAAAAAAAAAAATCACAAGAGAAGTCAAGATGCAGGTAATCAGATAAACTGTGATTTAATTGTCATGGCCAATCTTGTAATGGATAATTTAACAGCAGACATGCTTAATGTTTAAATAAGTATGGTTATCTTTCCCTTTCTCAGGAAATACCACTAAAATGGCAAGGATTAAGCAATCCTCCATCCCTGGTACTTTTAAGATATGTAGTTCAGGTAGAAGAGACAGCTATACAGAAGATTTTACTAGTTTAAGCTAGAGAAAACTCAAGAATTTTGAAAAATTAAAACCAAAATATGTATCCATTTACTCAGGGAGAAAGTATAATCATGACCTGCAGCAACAAAATAAAGCTCTGTTCAATCAAAGCAAAAAAAGCTGAGGAAGCTAATATCAAAGGTATTCAAGGTAAACATAAATTCTACTACCTAGCCTCCAAAGACAAAATATTAAATCCTCAGCCAACCAATGCAGCCCAGGACTGGCCCATTCCTTCTTGTCTGCAGAAGGTATCAATGAATTAATCATACAGCATACTGGGGAACTGTCTGCAGCAGAAGTATGGTTTCTCCAAGTAAAATAATAATCATAGCATATGCCATTATTACATTGCTCTGCTTTGCTTGCCTGCCCCTGTTCATCTCCTCTTGCGCTGCACAAAAAAAGTCTCATGCAATACTTTAAGCAACAGGCTTTTATTCCATCACTTTTGGATACATTTTTAAAGCTCACACTCTTTAGGAATATACAGAACATCACTATTTGGAACACATACAATAAATAATCTAATTTTCCTTAACAGATCCCTCATGACTGCAAATAAAAGGGCAACTACTCTTATCCAAGGAAAGACGCAAACCAAATGGTGACCATACATCAATTTTTATAGTAAAAGTTTTATATTAAATAAATAAATCCAGAAGACAAGTTCTCACTACAGAACACTACCTTCTGAAATATGCTGAGCAATTTCAATCACTCCAAAAAACAACCCCCTCAGATTCCAGCAAAGCAGTTTCCTACTTGTTTCACTAGGAAAAAGAATTACTCATATACGCAAAAAACCTGAAACTCAATCTATTTGCTTATTCTAATGGCCTTGATTTAACAATACTTGGAGGAACTGTATAAATCCTACTTAACTTGCCATCTCAACCTCACATTTTCTACAGAGGTTCTTTTGTTCTTTTTCCTTTTTTTCTTTTTTATGCTTAAGAGCTTATTATCACCCCATTATGATATTTATTTAATCTTTAGTTTGATCTGAAATGTAACAGAGGATATGATTTAACTATCATATCTGACTTCATTCAGGAATGAAATCAAAAATACTTCTCTCCAATGCAAACTGAAAACGAAAAAGCAGCATCTTTGTTCAGTCCCTAGTACTTTTAAATATTTGTCCTGTCAAAATCACTGAAGTGTTATATGCTTTGCCGCCTTTACAATAGTTTGCAATTTTATTCAGCAAAATATGTATGTCAATAGAAAATTATGTTTCTAATTTATCAGACAGTTCCAGCCACTACTCATTTGGAACTGCAGCCTACAGACTATACAATACTATATTCTCATATGTCCTCTATAAATTATGCTACTCTCAAAATTTCTACAAGTTAAGTGATAAAAGAAAATACTACTTAGAAACAAAAGTGTTGCTGGAGGATATATTTCAATCTACTGTAACAATACATAAAGGTATAGTACGTGATTGTGTATTTCTGGACTCTTCTGGCTCAAGAGTTAAAAATTAAATTTCCCAAAACTGCAATGGCACTTAAATGTTTATGCCAGCCAAGGATCAAACCCACATCAAATTTAAGTCGCCTTAAAGAAGTTATAATGATCATTAAATTCTCACCTACCTGTTTATTTGTAGGCAAAAGACAAGCAATTTATGAACTTCAATCTGTTTCAATGCAAATGGTTTTAAAAAAAGTCTTCCCAAAAGGTCTTTTGTCTTTTATCCAAAATGCTCTTCCACCCATATGTTCTTTTAGCTTCTAAACTGACACAGGACAGAGTATACATACACAGAGCGAGAGAGAGAGATAGCAAGGTCTTGCATGGGGCTGCATAACTGCAGAAGTGAAAAAATAAATTACGACAGTTTCCAATGAAGACTAATGAGTATTGCAGGAAATAAATGGGATTAAGGACCTATGAAATTTTATAACTCTAAATACAGAAATTTTTCTACCCTGGGATAAAGAGCCTTATGAAAACAGCCATGTACACTCTTGGACCGGCAGTTAAAAATCAACAGGACCTTGACACGGAAAGCAATTTGCATGCCACATCTTACATTTTACATGATCACCATTGAAAGAAATAACCATTCTATGCTGAAAAAAAAATCAAGACATCCAAATAGAAGGAAGGCAAGAGAGTGATGATTGTACTTGCTTTTCTTAGAAGAAGTGTCATACACTTCAGTTTGAAATGAGTGCACCACCTTGACAGCTAAACTACTCATCGCCTTTTCCATGAAGCAAACAGCTCAAGCACAAGACGAGCTGAAGAACACACAACAAAGACAAGCTGAAGAATACACATCATATCACTTCCTACAATCTTCTCATTCCAAATGCCTTCACCATTAAAACATTTTTCCTTTCGACCTCTCCCATTTCTTAGGATTTTTTTTTGCTGCTCTTGACAAATCGGTATGATTTTGCAACCACAATATTTATTAGGGAGCCACTACTGACATTTGCAGAAGTGTTCAGCAGTACATGATTAGGGCTCTTTCAAATCTGGGAGAACATGTATTCATAAAAAATTTTTGGGTTAGGAAAACTATTCTTCAGTGAACATTCAAGTACATCTCTGAGTTTAAAAGTCCTTTGACAAAATGACAGGTCTATTAATGCCAAGTATTTTCAGCCATACAACTGTTGTCTCCATCATGCTTGACCCCCTAAAAGGTAAATTTTTCTCTGACTTACAGTAGATTTAACTTAAAAAAAAAATACGTTGGCAAAACATTTAAGAGGTAAACAAGAACTTAAACTTTATTTATTATTATGTATAGACACACACATGCACACATACTGCAATGCTACCTTTATCAAAGAAAAGGCTGCACAGAGTCTATTATAGATGGCAAATATATAGATTATATATGCTGCTGATAAATGACAGATATGAAAATCTAAAACCAAGGATGCAAGTATTTATTCTAGCTAGCTGCTCTCTCCAGGAAAAGTTACTAAAACTTCTGTATCTTCAGAGCTATTATCAAAAGGTTTGTCACATAGTGAAGACTCATACTTACATATTATTTAGACAATTCCATACACCATAGAGAAGTACTCACTCAGAACATATCAGAAAGGAAATCTTACCCAAGACCATTACAAGGAAGCTCTAAATAGCAGCAGTTGAGAAGAATTACAGCATGATGGGCTGAGGAACAAAAAATCTGTCTCAAAAAAAAAGCAAAATACACTACAAACTTCAGGTCAGTGGCCAGTTAAATATGAGTCAGCAGTGCCCTGGCTGCCAGGAGGGCCAAGCATGTCCTGGGGGGCATCAGGCAAAGCATCACCAGCTGGTCGAGGGAGAGGATTGTCCCACTCTGCTCTGCACTGGTGCGGCCTCACCTTGAATATTGTGGCAGTTTTGGGCACCAAAATATAAAAAGACACTAAGCTCTTAGAGAGTGTCCAAAGGAGGGCAGTGAAGATGGTGAAGGGCCTTGAGGGGAAGCTGTATGAGGAGTAGCTGAGGGCACTTGGTCTGTTCAGCCTGGAGAAGAGGAAACTAAGGGGAGACCTCATTGCAGTTACAACTTTGTCATGAAGGGATGCAGAAGGGCAGGCACTGATCTTTTCTCTGTAGCAACCACTGACAGGATCCAAGGGAATAGCCTGAAGTTGTGTCAGGGGAGATTTAGGTTGGATACTAGAAGAAGGTTCTTCACCTAGAGAAGTTGGTGGTTGGGTGCTGGAACAGGCTCCCAAGGAAAGTGGTCACAGCACCAAGCCTGACAGAGTTCAAGAAGTGTTTGGATTATACTCTTAGGCACATGGTGCAACTCTTGGGGATGGTCCTGTACAAGGCCAGGAGTTAGACTTAATGACCCCTATGGGTCCCATACAACTCTGTGACACTGTAAATTTTATAAATATGCTTCTTAATTATAGATTAGTATAAATAGTACGTGCCTCACTCTGTTGCATGTAGACTTAACACAGACAGGGTCATATCTAGAAATAAGAAGCAGCTTCTGTGCCTCACTGAATCCAAGTCTCAAACTCCAAAACCTACCCGCCACAAGCAAGCAAAGCAGAACACAACAGCTTGGCACACTGTCACTTTTGCTCTTTATTCCTTTCTCCAAAGTCACCAATCACATAATGATTAAAAAACGCTTCAGGCAAATAAACAGTAAACTTAAATGTCTTTGTTGTCCTATTTGTGTAAATGCATGTGTATCTTGGGTTTTCTAAGGAAAAAGAAACATTTGAACTTTGCAAGAATGAGGAATGGGATGCTGCCTGAAACAAAGTTATGCTTGGGAATCTTCTGTTTGTGTTATTAAGATTTGTCATTAAAATAGGAAGTACTAAAGGTAGAATATGAACAGACAAGTGGTTCTCCAGGGTGAAAGAAATTTTCTCCATACTCATGAAGTGCAGGATATTGGTAAGGAATATTTAACTTGACAAAGAGGTGATAACAAATTTTTCAGTATTTTTTCAATATTCAGCTGAATACCGCAGAGGATGCATTTTTTAATAGTTTCTGATACAACATTTTTTATCTGTTGCATCTAACAATCTTCTCTCTTTTTACACATTTGCTCATAATCTTTTTCCTCCTTTCTTACATTAATCATCTTCAGAAGACATCCAACCCAACTGATTTTGTACAATAGCTACAACACACTTCTTGCTGACATAACATTTAAAACTCACATTTATCACGTAGAATTAGGGGGTAGGTCATCTGCACAGTCATGAAATCCAGTCACCTAAGGTTGCTTGTCCAAAAAAAAAACATCCTCAGAGAACTCCTGCCTTTTATATTTTAAGGATGCAAAATATGTATCTTCTCCATCATCTCAAAAGAACACCAATGAAATTGATACACCATGGTTCAAGCAGATGATGGCCCAAGTAGATCTAGATGATGACGTATCACCTGTTAAATGTCTCCTTCTGTCAAATCCAGTCTGGTCTTAAGGACAACACAAACATGCCATTGTTGGATTTTTTTTACAAGGATAATACTAATCCAGCAAAAGGGGGTTTGACAATGAGAGGCTTTTATCTCAAAGCCACAGGCCTAACAAGCTCATCTGCATTACTTTCAAAATCCAAACAATGACATTTTAAAATTATAATCCACTTATATTTCTCTTTTTAAATCTTATGAAATTGGTTAGCTCCTGTCTAACGTGATTCCAGAGCCTGTCTTTTGGTATACAAATACCACCATATCTTCTACTGCAAAGCTGTGACATCCAAGTTCAAAAGCAGTTTGAATAGACATCTTCAAGTAACAGGCTAAAATATAAGAAGTCTTATTTTCCAAACCTGAAATTAATGTTGGAAAGTAACATCTTCACTAAACTAATCCATCTGTAGCACTGAACAGGGTAAAAAAAAAAA
>WEIV01018832.1:0-42026 GCA_013390005.1 Calyptomena viridis | reverse complement strand
AAAAACTATGAAATCTGAACCTGCTTAGCACAGATTAATATTTTGCATAAATCAGATTTGCAATCACAGCTGTCTTTAGCCCAAGCTATGTATTTGTTCTATGTTTTTAACCCAAAAGCTGCAATTCCAGGAGAATAAATGCCAGTTCCACAAAATACACAAAGTCTTCCTGCTGCACCATCCTCTCCATCTCTCATTTGAGTCACTTTGCCTTGTCAAGTCTTCTACCGACTACACAAAACATTGTATCTACAGGGTCATAACAGTTTGTTCCTCTCTCCATTCTCCAGCTGGGTCTTGAAAAGTTCTAAAGATGGAGACTGCATAACCTCTCTGGACAACTGGTTCCTTGTGAAGACTGTAGTGAGGTTTTTCTTTCCCTCACGTCAGAAATTCCTGTGCTGTTATGTGACTGCTTTCCCTTGTCCTCTCATTTGACCTCAGCAAAGACCTTGGTTCCATTTTCTAGACAACTTCTTTGCAGTCCTGGGGTGCTGCTCTTAGGTCCTCTAAAAGCCATTTCTTCTCCAAGCTGAACCTTCAAGCCCAGTTTCCTCAGCCCTCACACAACAAGTGCTTCAGCCCCAGTAATTTCAGCCGGCGCCCTCAAACTCACTTCAGTTTGTCAATGACTTTCCAGTATTGGGGATATCCCAAATTTGATGGGGTATTTTTAGATATGGTCTAACACATGTGAAGTAAAGGATGAACATCACTTCCCTCCATCTACCAGCAATTCTCCTGTTCCTACAATCCAGGATTCTGTTTGTTTTGTTTGCTGTCAGGGCACACTGTGACTCATGATCACGNCCTGGTTCTCAGGAACCTCTCCAGTCTGTAAGGTCTGTCAAAGACTTCAGGTTTCTCCCAGCACTCTCAGATACAGTCCAGATTCCCTCTTTTCTCTTTGTCTTCGGAGACAGCAGTGACACTGCCTTAAACAGATTTTGACAGTATAAAGCAGGGTAATTTCTTACTCTCTTCCCATCTTTGTTCTGTGTGGTCACAGCTGTCATCGTATAAATGTATTCTGTAACTCAAATGGAACAAACCTTATTTATTTGTGATAGCCTTCACCCTAACAAGATCAGACCAATCCCTAAGGATTATTCTGCTGTAAATCTTTAGAAATATACTGGGGAAAAAAAAAAAAAAAACCCAAGCCCTACATGAAACAGGCCTGTTTCCTAAAGTCTGTCCTGTGGAGGATTATGGATTTGTACAGAGAAAAGAACACATGAAATGGTTAAGTTCCACTTGCTCCCTAATAACTGCTGAAAGTGCACACACTTATCCCAGGCAGAGTATTTTAGAGATCAGCTTGCCATCAGGTGAAGAGGTTACTGTGAACTGTAACACTGCTAAAAACAGCAGAATTGGTTTGGGTAACCAGGAGGTTTCTGAAATTTACTCTCCACTAGCCATTACCTGCATGCAGCAAAATGTGAAGTTCATGAGTTCAAAATTAATATTTCCATTTACTTAAAAAAATAAACTTTTTAAAGTTTCAGCTCAACTGCTCTCTGTCAAACTTTTTCATTATGTCCATTATACACAGGTTTTTGCCTTACCAAAATACTTTGGAGGTGAGTTTTATGTATGCACACACACACACACGTGTATATACTGTGTAACTCACATTATGGACATGGTTATACTGATATAAACACATAGGAGGACAGTTTACTCCCTTTTCTGGATATATGTACCTTTAAATCAACTTTGCATCAATAGCAGAGCTTTAACATCAGTCAGAGCAGTACCACTCACAGGTTTAGACAAGGTCATGGGAAATATCCCTCAAAGGTAGATTTTGAGACCTGACAGAACAGTGATCCTGTACATTGACTCAGAAGAGACACACCAGATCCAGCAAGGGTTAATCTTATGGGAGAGCTAAACAAACAGGTAGAAGAAAGCCGAGTAAGAAAGTAAAATGCAGAAGTTACAGAAAGTAAGGATCATTCCTCTCCCTCTCAGAGTAGAGAAATTGCCTCTGGGAGATTTGACAGTAGAGAGCAGCAAAGGAACATTCTAGTGAAGATGAGATTATACGGACTTGTTCAGGTGTGGACTAACATCACCATCACTTTGAAAGTGTTTTCCCAGATTTTCTTTTTAAAAATCAGTCAGATAACACTTAAAACTGTTCCAAAAGCAACAAATTATAAAACAGCAGGAGGAATTTTTGGGTTTCAAACTTATATGCTTATAAACTCATATGCTGCTTAGCTCAGTGCAAGTCTACTGCTGATTGTGCTAGGACGGACTATGACTCACTTTCTATCTAACCTCATCTCCTAAATATTAAAATTAATATAACCTCAGATTCCTATTATGGACAACAATCACTTCCCATCTCCCTGCTCTCTGCTAGAACACTACTGCATATGGCTGTCATGCTGAGCCAAGAACAGCAGACACTGTATCTGTCTTTGTCCTAAACAACGCAACACGATCTCAAGTGTCAAACATTTCCCTAAACCACATGAGGAAATATCATTATGGTTTTAGAAAGCAAGTACATGGCCACTGAAGCCATTAGGCATAGTGATGTCTCCAGACACAAGACTTCAGTCATTCAAGCATTAACTTACATGCTGGTGTGATGTCTGAAACAGTTTTCTTCACCTGATGCCTCATTTACACAGCCCAAACACAGCATCCACAAACTCTAGCTGTATCCAGGAAGATCAAGCACTTGACATGATAACTTGGTTATCAGGTTCCTTTTTCTCTTACAAAACAACTAATGCACAACTAGTGTTTGCACAAGAAAATCAGTTCAACTGATGAACATAGTTCTTGTAAGAACTATCTCAGTAGCAAGAAATAATTCCATTTCCTCAGTGTCTTCAATCAAGACACTACCCTTGCCTGTATCCCAAAACCTTCTCTTTCTGTCATACAGTCTAAGAACTTTTCAACATCTAGCAGGCTCAAAACAGGAGCCTTTGAACTCATTGGTTCTTCCTAATTTCTCCCTTATACAACAATGCTCTGAGGTTGTTATTCCTCAGAGCAACAACCAGAACAATACACAAGGCCAGATCTGGCACAAAACCAGCATGTTATCAAGCAGATTAGGACTATATTGTAACTGTAACTTGGCATGAACAGGCCAAATAAATATTTCACAGTTCTTTTAGTTCTGGCATTTCATTACTCCTCAGTATTGAATTCTGCAACATTTTAACACTTCCAGTCTTACAACTAAGCACAATTTCTTAACTTTTGGGAGATTTTTTCCTAACAAATGAAAAAAATGAAATCGAAATTTCATTATGTGGCATCCCATCGATGGGTCATGTTCAAGGTGCTAAAGGCTACTAAAGTGCTTCCAGAAAGCAAGAACAAGTTTTCATTTCTTAGCTTTATCAGCAAAGAATGAGAAAAGGCCACTTTTCCAGAAAACTCAGCACATGTTCACAGGCAAGCCAGTAATTTTTTCTTCACTGAAAAGATGGATTAAAACTAGCTGCCCAAGGAAGTGGTGGAATCATCATTTCTGGAAGTCCAAGAAACATGTGGCACTTGGGGACATGATTTAGCAGTGAATAGGGCAGTGCTGGGTTAACGGCTGGACTTGAAGATCTTAATGACACCAACCTTAACAATTCCATGACTCTATGAAATGCCAAGACTTTTGACTTAGGGACTTCTGCTGCTCAAACAGGACATGCAAAGTACCTATGGCATGCTCTTTTGAGCACAGATTCTTTTTCCTATTGCAGTGTGTTCTTGCTCCTGTCAGCCCTCAAGATTTTTGTTCTAGTTTTACCATTCTTGCCAGATTCTAGATACTTTTTTCCACAAGCCTCTTTTGCATCCTGCCAGAGTTAATCAGAACTCTCTCCACCAAACTCAGCTTCTTTGGTGCTCCTGGAAAATACTCCTTAGGAAAAGTTTCACTTGAAATTCAATATAACTGGAAATAGGGTCTTGTAGTGTCTGGAAAACACTAACGTAATGCAGAAAAGATGAAATTTCCACTGTTTTCAGTGGCTTAATTTACACACACCAACATGCAACATGATCAGCAAAGTACAAATTATAATGCAGTGGTCTTGGTGAGGGAGTGCCATTCGTAACATTTTTACTGGGTTTTTCCTTTATCTTAGTTCTCCCCACCCCCTCATTCATTGTATTCACCTTGCCCATCCTTTCAATACCCCAAATCATTAGAGATTTGAGGCTGTACCAATTTGTGTTCTTTGGTGCCCTCTACGGGACAGATTTCTGCAACAGAAAATTTCCAGGAAGAAATCTGACTTCTCCCTGCAAGCATGGGACAATCTCAATCAAATACACTTGGAAGTGGAACTTTGGAATTGCTGATGACTTTAATCCATTCACAGCGTCCATGTTATGGCTCTCTAGAGCTCCTGCTTTTGCAGTGGTGGCTTTCCTTTAAGAGCTTTCAACTCTTCTTCAAGAAAGTAGCAACAAGTTTCCTGAAAAAGGTTTTAGGTTGTTGTTTTTTTTCCAAATCTACAAAAGCCAAGGCCAGCAAGTGTTCAGTTTCATCTTTTGTTTAAGGCCACAATACATATGTAACCAGTTGATCAGATACATATTTGACAGGAAAGGCTTTAATTAAAACTTATTTTGGAAAGGACGCAACAAAAATCTCACTTCAGAAGGCCAGCAGAAGGATATCAGGTAGGATTTTTAGGTATTGAAACAGATTCTGACAGTAAGAAAATAAAGGAAACTTTGTTTTCCTCCCAAGACACAAATTACAGAGTATCTAGCTTCCAAATACAAAAATTCGCCTCACCTTGACAGGATCTTCATCCACAGAACTTGGAATACTCTTTAAACACAAAATAAATACTCATCTACAAGGAGATGAAAAACAGCCATACTATCTTCTATGTACTAACTTCCCAAGGGGACACTTTTCTTCCTAATTAAAGCTGAGCTATGCCAAGACACCTGTAGTCTAGCTTTTGGGTAGAATAAGAATCCATATGGATGATTAATGCTCAGTAATCTTCCATACCTTATTTCTTACTCACTTCACTAATTACCGAAGCATACATAGAATCACAGAATTACTTAGACCTCCAAGATCATTGAGTCCAACCTTTGATCAATCACACCTTCTCAACTTGACCATGGCACTAAGCGCCACATCTGGTTATTTCTTGAACACCTCCAGAGTTGGTAACTTCACCACCTCCCTGGGCAGTCCATTCCAATGCTTAACAACCCTTTCCATGAAGAAATTCTTCTTGCTGTCCAACCTGAATCTCCCCTGGTGAAGCTTGAGGCTGTGTCCACCCATCCCATCACTAGCTGCCTGGGAGAAGAGGCTGATCCCACCTCACTACAACCTCCTCTCAAGTAGTTGCAGAGAATGACAAGGTTCCCCCTCAGCCTCCTTTTCTCCAGGCTAAACACCCCCACATCTTCCTCATTCGCTCTTCATCAGACTTGTGCTCCAGACGCTTCACCAGCTCTGTTGCCTTTCTCTGGACTCGCTCCAGCACATCAGTATCTTTTCAGAAGTGAGGGGCCCAGAACTGGACACAGTACTTGGGGTGTAGCCTCACCAGTGCCAAGTACAGACAAAGGCCCAGATTCATCCTCAATAGATTTATGTCAAGTGACTAATCATAACTTCATAAGCAGGAAACACAGCACAGTACATTGATAGAGTCCTTGCATCTTCAGAAGCTTGTGGAGGAGAGAGCACGAGCTCAACATGCCTGTGTTTGAGCATCCAACCTGTGCTAGCTGACCTTCCTTCCTTCCTTCCCTGGACCACCTCCATGGCCATGTGCTCAGACACACAAACTGCTGCCTGCAACTGCTGAGTGTGCAAAGAGGAAGGACCAACACACACCAGGGACCCCATCAAAAGAAAAATCTTCACCTGTGAGAAAGAGCTTAGAAGGCCTGGAGAAGGAGAGACAAAACACACGAATGAAAGCAGGAGCAGCTGTCACAGAAGTGATAGACATGGTTTTGTTTCCTTTCGTGAGTGATGGACACTTGTAGGTAAGACAAGGGATAGTTGGATTTTATTGAAAGGTTTGGGGTTGCTTGGGAAGTGTATAGGCATTTGTAGTTGTGGTGATTCATTTGCAATTTTTAGTTGATTTAACCAACTTCAGGGATAAAACTTGAAAAAAAAGATGTGGCCAACTACAAAGGGTTCATAGAAAAGCAAGAACAGTTACGAGATTCTATGAAGTCTCCCTTCTATTACATATTAGAAGGAAGACAGGATAACAATATACAAAAATATAAACGATTTCCACAAATAGAAAAGAATAAATTACTTATAGCTAGTACATGAAATAAAGGATTTGCAACACTGATAAGAAATTTTAAGTTTCTACAAAGGAACAGCTGTCTAACAGATAAGAAAGTATAGGAACTAACTACTGAGAAGGCTGAATAAATTTCAATGTCAGGCATATTTAGGAACAAAAATCAGGACTGGTTTAGATAAAGTGGATTTTGTGAAAGGAAGGAACTAAACAGGAACCAAAGAAATATTCCAGTGAAATGAAAAGGGTAAAATATGCCCAGGAAGTTTGGGGGGAAAAAGGCTGTCAGCAGAAGGCCTAGGGAAAAAAAAAATTCAGGGACAACTGGCTCCTAGACCAGTTTCAGCCTTATTTTCTATCATGTCACAATTAATTTTTAAATTCAACAAACAAGTCAGAAGGCAATAAACACTTTCACAATATCTGAATTCCTTTCACTTGGCACATTGCTCCTATTAACCAAAAGCTTTATAGGGACAGGAAATAAAACTGAGGAAAAATTAATCTAAACCCATAACTGCTTCCATATGGCAACATTACTCACTTGTTTCACATTTTCTGCCAAGAACACAACATAAACGCCACAAAATCCCAGCTGTGTTATCACTAGGAAAAAGTCCACAATATACCTGAGGAATAAAAAACAAACATACATTGTACTTAGGATCCAAATAATTAACCCGTTGCTACCTAATACACAACTACTGTTCCTCTTTGCAGTAGTCAAAATGCTAGACTCCAATGCCACATTGATCTCAGAAGCACTGCAATTCATGTTCTTCTTAAGGCAAAACAGGGTGGCGTTTGTATGTGTGTGTTTTTTAAGGTAACCCTAAGTCGGCATCAAAAAAAAAAAAAAAAAAAGGTACTCAACATATTTTAAAGTGGCATAAAATGAAATTCCAAGACTTAACAATGTGGCACAAATATTAACAACAGACATACATACTTGATGCACATATAAATTTTGCTGGCATCCTTTAGCCCCTGACAGAGCAGTTTTCCACCAGGACCAGAGATGAAATGTCTCAAATACAGCCTGAGACAGATAAGGTTCATCAGCTCAAGATAACACTTTCACATCTTACCAGGCAGGTCTATGTCAGTGTATCCAAACACACATTCAGACTGTATATCACTGAAAAAACACTAAACTATGGTTCAGATTGCTTTGGAAAAAGAGTAATACACAACAGTGGCCTGAAGACACACTGTAATGAAACCCTGCTAGAGTGAAGCATACAGCAGAGATCTGCCCCAGAGAATGGATTTGCAGCAGCACAGCATCTCTGGAGACCCAATTGCCATTTGTGGCTTGTAACTCCTCAGTGCAATAGAGATTTGTCATTATATATCACTTCAAACCAATTTTCACTCTAATGGAGCTCTGCTCCATTCCTATGAAG
The DNA here is from genome assembly GCA_013390005.1 of Calyptomena viridis. NCBI lineage: Eukaryota > Metazoa > Chordata > Aves > Passeriformes > Eurylaimidae > Calyptomena > Calyptomena viridis. The sequence continues at coordinate 34,339 of WEIV01018832.1, read as the reverse complement.
TCATCACAAAAGATCTTAAAACACTAGCTCATTTTTTTCTTACTTGAAACAAAGTAATAGCCAAAACCCCGGATGCAAGATGCTGCATCCTTAAAAATAACAGGAACAAAAAAAATTCTTCCACAACAGAGACAATAAGTGATTAATATCTTCATGTCATTATTGCAAAAATAGTAAATATTTTTCCATTAATTGTATGTTATATTTAAACAGAAATCAAAGAATTGCTTTGTTTCCTTTCTGAAGAAATACATTAAAGTAATTAACATCTGCAGTGTCAACCTGCTTAAGATGTTACTCTGATGCAGAGAAGTGCTGGTAAAAGAGAATGAAAACTTAAACTACTTCACTACATTAGATAATACAGACTGCATTTCTGGTTATAACACATTGCTTCCTATATTACTAAACAGAATTCATTTTCTTCACAGCTCTTGCAGACCTGAAAATTTAAATATCTAATAGAGACATCCTCTACTAGCTAGCAGCAGGTAATAACAAATAACACTGCATAAAAGCATTCTTAAGGAAGGTAGCATCTTAGTAAAAAGAAAGTCTCCTCAATCATTCCAAGTGTAGCCATTAATTTTTAATAATGAATTTATTCAATTAAACTTAAACTTACCGGCCCCAAGAAGCTCGTTTCTGAAGAGCAGTCAGGGGCCCGAGTTCCATGGCATAACTAACAGTATCACTATATCCCAGTGAGGACTTTTTCATCCTGAAATTAAAAAGTGAAGAATGGAGTTACTAAAAACTATGATGGCCTAGAGCCCTGCCTTGAAAATGCTGTTAGTCTCACATGATTCTAACAAGTTATCACCTGTGGCAACATTCTGGTCCTGAATTTCAGAGGTGTGGTTTGGGCTTCTTTAGCCCAGGACAGGCTATTATTTAGCACTCTCCAAGCATGTGAAAGACCATGTTGTTTCCCCAGTTCAACAGTAATAAAAGCTTCTTACAGAACAAGAGTTTTTTTGATAAATTAATCCAAAATCAGATTCTTATAATATCATTTTAAGAAATTAATCTCAAATCTAAAAGTGACAAAGAACTTGAACAGGATTCAAAACCACTTCCTGCACAAGCAGTCAGTCACAATTGATTTGGTGATCTTATTTCAGTGATCATTTTCAAAGACCATTCAAAACTACAGAGGAAGAAGTGAAGAACTGAGGAACAACAGGGTCCATTCACAGTACAATGTCATATTCATCTGGTAAGATAGATTTTCCAGCTACAGGGGCATCAATAGTTCTGCGATTCTATTCAGTTCAAAACCTCCACTGCACTTTTGAAACAGCAGACCTTCCCATTGCTTCTCTTTAACACCAGACAGTTAGATAAAAATACTTAATAAAACTATTAATCAAAATACTATATCAGTGTGAATAATTCTATCAATCTATAAAACTGCTTCCCTCCAATATTGTACATCTCACTTGGAGTAGTATTTAGTGTTTATCTGCTCACTAGCCTCATTTTAACACACTCCTTCAGCACTACAATTTCACACAATTCAGAGAGAACAGAACTCACATACAATCAAAGACATTAACAGCATTTCTTAGTTTACCTTTTATTCCCATAAAGTACTTATAAACTGGCTATTTATAAATTATACACTTTTCAAAGCTATGAAGATTCAGAAGCTATGAAGAAAACTGTTAATATAAAAGACTAACAAACTGAAAATAAGCAATTGAAGCCGCAATAAGAAAAACCTGATTATTTGCTAGAAGGGAACAGGGTACTGAGCAACACATTAAACCAACTTTATTTTGTGTATAAACAGTGAACAAATATCTTTTTTCAATGTGTTGCACAAAGCATATCTATCATTTATAGGTGCACACTAAGAATTTGAGTATTGTTTCTAATAAGTAGAATATTCTAAACTGACAGAAGAAACTGCTACAGCACCAGGACATTCTGTAGGCCAAAATCACAAACAGAAAAGAGGAATGAAGAAAACAATGATGAAACTCAGCAACTGAATGAGTAGTTCCACATTTACCTCTGACACAGAGAGTGGCTGCAACGTACCAAGATGTGCATACAGTGAACTGATATAACTCCTATGAACACAAGGCTGATTGGTCCAACCTGGTATGGAAAAAAAAAGGAAGGACACGGCAGATAAACAGAATTTTTCAAGAAAATATGCCAGGGAAAAATCTTTCGATGGAAAAAATTCACATTGTAGCAAATAAAACAATAATTTAAAATTTTGTGCAAAATTTTGTGATGTTTCATGGCATCCCTTACTTTCAGTTCTCTACTTGAGAGAAGTCTTTTCAGGAGCAATCAAGGCATAAGTACCAAATGGGCATGAATAACTTCACTCCTGTAACCATTTCATTTGCCAAAAAAGGTTGTCAAGAGAGAAGACTGCATATACTGCACAACTGAAAATAGCTCTTTGAACCACTTTTAAGTGGCAATGACAGTAAAAGTTACAAGTTATAGATAATTATCAAATTAAATAACTTGTTTCAGAGTGGAAGTTTGGCCAGAAGTTTTCACAGAAGGAACCTGCTTTTCACATGTAACTTTCATTCTCAAAATAACATCCCATACTACAGAATTATAGGATAATTTATTCATAAGGTGCAAATTTCACTTGATTAAATTTACCCTGCCCTGGGAAATGCATTGTTTGTTCCGTGGTATAAACAACCTTTCTGCAGAAACACTAGATTTGTTTAACAAGCTGATGCTGCATCCTAGGACATACAATCTGTCTCTAGAGAAGTCTGCACAAAGATAAGACAACCCCATAGTAACAATTCCCATGAGATACCATGGAGTCTGAGTAAATCAAAATATTTCTTTTTTTGGAGAAAGTTTGTGTTTTGACCAGGAAAACACTTTGGCTAAGCAAAAATGCAACCCATTAATCAAGTCTTCGGGGTGAAGGATTAACTTTTTCTAAAAAAATAAAAATCTTGATCTTCAATACCAATTTCACCAGATTAAAGAAGAAAAACAACACAACTCCACTAAGATTGCAGTGACGAATAAAAGATTTTAGTTTTTCAGGACATATCAGTAAATCCTTCTAGATACTTCTTGTAGTCTATGAAGAAAGCATTGAATTCTTACCACAATGCCAGCATTTTTTATTGCAAGTGGAAGACCAAGAAGCCCAGTTCCAATGTTTCCCTTGAGGAGATGAGTAAGTGTTTGTATAAACCTGAGGATAAAATGTCACATTAGAAGTACACTGAGATGGAGAAGGGGTAAAAATAAAACCACACCGTCTGTAATTTAATAATAAAGTGATACATTTTCAGCTTCAACCCACAATTTGTGGTGGTCCAGCTATTTTAAAGGATGTGCAGCACATTCTAATAATGTTCTTATTCATCTTTATGTGTGAGCATCCTTAAATAGAACATACAAGTCTGATCTTCAGTTCTTTACTCCAGCTTGTGAAATGTTATTTTCTGTGCAATTTTATTTCTTTTGCCTCAGAGTCAAAATTACCAAGTTTCATCAATGTTATTTTAGCATCAATAACACTCCAAACAATTAGCAGATGCAATCACAAGTCTGACAGCCAAAGCTTTATACAAAGGAAAAAAAAAAAAAGAAGAAAACAAAGAACTTTTGAAAGCTTTTCTAATTAAACTTTGACAAACAGATTATCTCCAGAGTCCTCTCAAAATCTTCTTTAAACAGTGCTTGGATTTTGAGTAACCCACTCATTTTACAAATAGTCACCTTGGAATATTTTACAGCCAGTAAAGAGAGAACCTACTCGAAATGGGCTGCTTTTTGGAGAACTATGCAAAGTCCTGATGTATAACCACAAAACTGTTCCACAGGTGCAAGAAAACCCTATCACAGTTCAGTAAACTGCTTATAAGAAACAAGTCAGAGATAACAAATTTAAACAAGCTGATACTGAAGAGTAACACATACGTAATGCCTTCTTCATTACCCAACTGGTAATGCGTCTTGACTGGCAGGAAATTATTTTCATTGTCTTCATCTGAGATGCCATCTGAGTCTTCTTCATCAATTAAAGGCTTCATTACTTCCATGCCTGTACAACAGAGTTATCACTCCATAAGCATTAGAAACAACCTTGGCATCCAGATGTAACACGTGACTCCAATGCCAGGAGGTTTAAGTGTGTTTCTAACTATAAAACTGATTCAAGCAGATACATACAGCACAGGGATATTCTCTCTCTTTAAAGTGGCACACTGTCTCACTAACATCATTATTATTGTTATTATTACGGCCAAAGACTACAGTTTTTCATTAAGAAAAACAACTTTGTATCATGAAAGTGTCCACAGTTTAGATCATTTTGCAAGCTAATACAATATAAAGCAAAACAGAAAAGTCACCTATTATTACCAAAGAATGAGACTTATTTTACCCACCATTAGCTAGTGCAACACCAAGCATTTAGTTCCATCCTAAAACACATAGGTAAGACAGGTACCACAGAAGATACCTAGAAGATTTTTGAGAATGAGAAAGCCAAGGCTTTGTGTAAGCACTGCTCAGTAATAACAAACACACCTCTATTATCAACCCTGTGTTCAACACAAATCCAAAACACAGCCCATACCAGCCACTGTGAAGAAAATTAACTCTACCCCAGTCAAAACCAGCACAGTAAGACTAGTCCAACTAACAGTTTTCATACTTTCTGTTAAAAACAGAAACCAAAAATAAAGGTATCAGGCTGCATGCTTTGAAAGCTGTAACTTCATGAACCTTTTAAACTCATATAAACTTCCAGGTAAATATCACCAGCCAGCAACAGCAAGCAGTCAGTAGTGAACAAAATCGCCTTTCATGCAAAACTAAGAGCTTACGTCAGTTTAATGATGAGCAAATTACAACCATTTTTAAATTACTACAGTTAAGCAAATCCTGCCAAGAGCAAAAAGATTACTTACCCTACACTTGCCTGCCACAGACAGTATCTATGCATAAACTAGTCTGAATAAGTCTTAACTTCCATGACCTTCACCAAAAAAAAAAAAGAGAAATCCCCGTGACTTTAACATTTTCTATCTAAAAAAAAGAAAATTACTGAGTCTTTCTACCAAAAGTGTTTTCAGGCATTGGAATGGGGCTATCCAAAAGAGTGGTGGAGTCACTATCCCTGGAGGTATTTAAAAGACATGTGGATATGGCACTTAGGGAAACAGTTTAGTGGAAACAGGGTGGTGCTGGGGTAACAGATGGACTCAATGAACTCAGAGATCTTTTCCAACCTTAATCACTTTAAGTGTGCACAAGCACATCTTACTGAATAATCACACAGTTTACAGAACTCTGAAAACACTGAAGAATAGCATGAAAGACATCAGCTACATTAAAACATGCTTCACTATTAAGCAAGCAGAAATACATCATAGTTTGAGTGAACACCAAATATCTTAACCATACTAAGCTTTCTTATGTTGTAAGAAAAACACGGATGCTAATGGAATACATGTGAAATTCGTAACACCCATGAGACTGCAGATACATTTAAAAGAAGGTACCAGGCAACTGACATGCCAAATACAAGTTTATTTTTGGAAGTTACTATGGTCAATCTGATAAAAATTACCATTTAATTTGAAAACATGATACATGCACAAAATCAGACAGGGAATATAGAATGTACTGAAAACTAGCCATTGTATTGGGTTTGCATAGCAAGGTTTTGGCAGCAAGGCGCTGCAGTGAGAAGCTTCTGGAGATTCCAAAACCTCTATGAGAAGCTACTGGAAGCTTCCCCAAAGTCAAGAGAGCCAATGTTAGCCAGCTTCCAAGATGGACTTGCCACTGGCCAAGGCTGATCCCAACAGTGATGGTAGCAGCAGCTCTGGAATAACATTTAAGAAGGGGAAAACACTGCTGAGCAACTACAACCAGAGAAAGGAGTGAGAGAAACAGCCCTGCAGACCCCAAGGTCAGAGCAGAAGGAGGGGCAGGAGGTGCTCCAGGCACCAGAGCAGATTCTCCTGCAGCCCGTGGTGCAGAGCATGGTGAAGAAGGCTGTCCCTCTGCAGTCCATGGAGGTCACCAGGGATGCAGAGATCCACCTGCAGCCCATGGAGGACCTCAGAGTGGAGCAGGTGGATGCCCAAAGGACGCTGTGACCTCAAGGCAAGCCCGCTCTGGAGCACACTTCTGGAAAAGACCTGTGGCCCCATGGGGAGAGGAGCCCACGCTGGAGCAGCTTTGCTGTTAGAACTTGTGAACAAGTTCTGGGAACTTACATGAGAGCAGTTCATGGAGGACTGTCTCCTATGGGAGGCACCCACATTGGAGCAGGAGAGGAGTGTGAATCCTCCCCCTGAGGAGGAAGAAGCAGCAGGGACAATGTGTGACAAACTGACTGCAGCCCCCATTTCCTGTCTCCCTGCACCACTGGAGGGGAGGAAGTAGAAAAATCAGGAGCGAAGTTGAAGCTGGGAAAAAGAGAGAGGTGAGGAGAAGGTTTTTTTAGATTTATTCTTATCTCTCATTACCCTGATCTGATTTGATGGATAAGAAATTCAATTAATTTCCCCAAGTCGAGTCTGTTTTGCCCATGACAGTAAATGGTGAGCAATCTCTCCCTGTCCCTACCTCGACCCACGAGCCCTTTGTTATGTTTTCTCTTCCCACTCCAACCGAGGAGTGATAAAAGCCACTTTGGTTGGTACCCAGCATCCAGCCAGGGTCAACCCCTCACAGCCATTCACCAAATCATTAAGGTTTTTGTGAAAACTTAAAGACGTCTAACCCATCAGCAGGGCACTGAAGCCAATGTTAAGCAAAAGGAACTTCTAAAGAAAAACTGCAGAACAAGTGTAAAAATCCTACAAAGCAGAAGGCAGCTTGTCCAAGTCATTAAAATTAAAAGCATATAGCTCAAACACTCTTGAAACACCAAAGGGTCATCTGAATTTCACATCAGTAAAGTTGAAAGCCAGTAATGAAAGCACTTAACAAAAGCAAAGATGCCCAGTCAAGAGCAAAAATCAGAGGTGAGAGACTCAACCAGTATGCACACCATAAAGTGAACTTATACTCAGTGATATTCTAATTATAGAAGCCAAGACAGCCCTAATCATGTTTCACTACATGGCACATAGTCTATGAATTCATCAAAAGAAGGATCAGCAAAGTTCCTTCCTTCTGCTCCCATAGCATTGTGCTGACTAGTTCTTGAGGATGCCACGACCATCCTCTCTCAGTTCTGAGTCCCTGTTGGGCTCATTCAACATTCACAAAGACTTGTACACTCTAGTTCTGGAGTAAAAGTTTGTCCCCTCAGGTATCAGAGGGAGCTGGAAGTTTTACCTCGTGGGCAATTGATTAGGCTCATTTCAATTCTTTAAAATATTGATTCTAAACTTAGAATCTGGAGTGTCTTCATTAGGAACAAGCCAAATTACAAGAGTGCAAAGTCTGTGATCACATGAGATTCAATGACATATAAAAGGAATAATAATAAAATTATTTTTCCAGTTTTGTTTCCATCTCTTTTTGCTAAACAATAATGACAACATGCAGAAAATAAGGTTCCTATTTAGAAGTATGAAGGGACCAGCATGACCCTTAGGACCAACAGCTTTGGTGACTATCAGCAACTGGGAGAAAAGTAGTTTTCTTCTCCCATCACAGCCTGAGAATACAACATTTGGTATATACAAACATCTACACTGTTTACCATGCAACCAGATGACACTGGAAAACTCTGAATTTTTTAGACATCCCATTTTACTTTTCTCCCAACTACCTGACCCATGTTCTCATCACCAAGGTAGTCCTTTAAGAATGTATTTAAACATACTCAAGCATTTCCATCATCTTTTAAATAGTAAGAATTTTTCTAACACAAGCTATTTTTCTTCTGAGAAGCCACCTGCTCACACCTAAAGCCATCTAGTCATCTAAGGGTTAATGTCATCACTATCCCAGCTCTGAGAACCACCTAACTTACTGTCAACTATTCACCCACGTTCTCAGAAATTGCTCAAATTGGACCTCAGAATATCCGTTTCCAATGTGTGTGCTAAGGCTGGCGGTTCGCTCATCCTAATCTAATGTAATAACACATTTGAGAATAAATTCCATTAGAAGTTTTAAAACACGGGTAACGGCAATCAGCACCAATTCACATTGTGATAACTATGCTTTCTACAGGTTCCTCTGAAATACCGCATTATATAAAATATTCCAACAATGCTATTTGGTCTCTATTCTACTACAGAAATGCTTTTGAATGGCCTCTTTTCTTCATTATTCCTCCTTCATCCCATGACTGCTGTACAGTTTTGGCCTAAAATATGTGAATCTATTAACAGTAAAGAACTGGGATGTAATATGAGGTTTGGCTCACATGATTTTCCAAGCAAGGGTTTTCATTTGATAAGAGATCTCTACTGCTGGAATACTGTGGCTTGTGTCCCATTGCACAATCCACACTTACAGTGACATATAAGTCTGTGTAATATCCAAATTGAATGGATCCAAACTTGTAGTCCAGAGCACACCAAGCAAGAAAGCCTGAGCTCACAAAGTAGAAGAACAGGTACTTTGCACACTTGAACCTGGCCTGAAATTAATTATACTAGAAAGTCCACAGCCACTGCCAAAAAATCAGTACAGAATACCCACATTTGCTTTGATTCCTTCCTATGTGCAGTTTAAATAAAATCTCAAACTCCAGGTATAAGAACAGCACATACATGTCACACCTGCAGCAGAGATTAAGCTGTCTATGTGCTCTCACAAAGCACATGGTGCAGAGCATACCTCAGGCCAGCCTTAGGTCCGTGCTCCACCAAACTGTCTTGACTGCATCCAAAAACACTGTGAATGATCCAATCCAGTGCCTGGCCACAGGAGTCACTGACATTTTGCATTATCATTACTCAGCACAACTAAGAGTGAGAAAATTCACTTCTACACACCCTTTTGGTATTACTTAGCCAAAGTACCAGCAAATTTTCAGCCCTGTCTTTCCATCAGCTACTATAAATTTCTTTTCTCCTTGTGCCAGCACAAAAATCTTTTCAGATCAAACGCTGTCTTCTGATTGTCTTTAACAGTTATTTAAACAGCTGTCATTATTTCTGCTTTCTTCTGTGAAGAAATGCACTGTGCAAGCAGGGTGCCAGAAAGCTCTGCAAGTACTGCTACTATCAACCAAGGCAACACAGAGCATATTTCGACTTCTCCCAGAATTACCACTGCAATATTTAAACTGATTCTTTAAGCCACTGGAGAGAGAAATCACTGATTCATTACAGCTACACCTCACACTATAATCACACATAAATGTCAAAACTGTATCCTCAAAGACCTCTGATGAATTTCAAACACTAATCAGCCACCAGTTATGAAGCAAAATTAAATCTGTAGTGTTCAAATTAAATCTGTAGTTTTCAGTATTTCCAGTGTACTTTTCTATATCCTCTAATTTGCCAGCATCCTGACAACAATTATGGACATACTACCAAAGAAACTTTTGAACTGTAACTAAATGTATTTAGTTCTAAAGCTTTCACAGCACACTGAAGTAATCCTTTGGTTCAAAAGTTCTGCAAAGAAATGAATTTTCACTGAGAACTTCAGTTAATTTTCCTATACTGATCAAGCAATTAACACTTCAAATTTAACTGAATCACTCAGCACCACAAGCAATAATAGTGACCTCCATCATTTTCATTTATGGAAGAAACAATGACAAATGAAACAATTTGCCATGGCTGCATAGAAAGTTAAAGGCTAAGGAGATACTAAAAACAAAGCAAAGTACAATCTTCTATTGTTCCTTTGGAGGTCACGCCTCAGACAAACTCAAATCTAAAACCTCTTTTCCAAACACAATTTTACAATATGATCCAGTTTTTGTTTGCTTGGATTGTTCTCCCTTCAGGTTTTTGAAGTCAGTGTCAGCAAGAATGAACTGGATTTGACATACAAGTGTAAAAAGATCCGGGGGATAGGATATAGCCCACAATTGTATATGTCAGCTGGTTTCAGTCATTAACCAGAGAAGGAACACACAGGTCTTGTTGGAGCAAACGCTTCACGTGTACATTAAGTGCTTGGCAAAAAGCAGTAGGCAAAGGAGATCTTGTAGATACTGCACTGCACAGTCAGCTTCTACACAAGAATGTGCCCACAGGGCCAGAAACACTGCACAAGACTGACAGTCCTGTAAAAAGTGTTTATTAAATAGAGGGTGACCCAGTGCCTCTGTATCTGGGATAAAGATTCAATTTAGCGAGCAGCTGGTCTGACTGCTGCATAAAAGAGAAAATCAGAGCCATGATACCTTCACACTAGCCTAAAGTGTGGTTTTATGCTAATATTTTCCCAAAGGCTACAGAAAACCATATCCATGATCCAGAAGGCATACCCAGAGCTTCTGTCACCAACCGAGGCCAGCTGCTCTTACAGGACAGGGTTAGGGATCAAGACTTTGAATAGAAGACACAATCAAGAAGACTCCACCACAGTGTAACACAGCAAACACATTTATGTCCAGCAGCAACCAACTGCATTCAAGTCACAGATAATCCATTTATTTCCTCAATGCTGTGGAGAAGCTTTCTAATTCAGCATTCTGAACCAGGGCTCTCAAGATAAATTTAGTTACAAAGAAAACATTGTCTCTAATTATTTTCAGAGTAACACTCAGTTACTCCCTCAACCACAGAAAGAAGTACCTGTTTCTCCACTGCCCAACCTTTAGCTACAAATAATCTTCCATGTATTTCTCTAGAGAACATCTAACTGGAAAGTACAGCATTATCTATGAAGCACACATGATCTGCCACATTACCCTGTCACGTGCTTCCACAACCTCCAAAGAAATTATGGAGCAACCCAGACTATAGACAGTAGTGCAAGGGGCACGCTGGTCCAGGTGAACAAACGTTTGTAAATTTTCCTAGTTCAAGTGGGAAAAAACAGATAACCCCATTAAACCATACACAAGCCAGCTCCCTTTTTATTTTCCACTACGGCAACTCCCAATGAATATAAGAGACATAAAGCCAAACAAAACACTCAAACTACAATGTATTTTCCAGTTTGAAAATGAATAACTTATCTGGTTTAAAAATTCCTATTAAATGATAATAATTAAATTTTCCATAATAATAACAGTTACCATTAGATTTTGTTTTGTTCGTTTGTCAAGAACTTTAAGCTATGCTTCATGCAGTCATTTGAATCCCTGTCTATTTTTCTTTGGAAAATATATATTGTGTCATTTATTTCTCTCCATTACAGATTGTACCTTAATAAAGTAGATTTATTCAACTTTGTGGCAGAATTTATTAATCTTGCAAATGGTTATTTCTAAGCAAATGTTGAAAACCAATATTGCCCCTCAATAAGAAGAACAACTGTTTGCTTTTGCATCATAACTGTCAAATCCAGAAGGCTCACAAAATGGGACACTTGAGTTATTAAACCAGTGTAGACAAGCACAGGTCTCCACAGCTATAACACTTCTTTACCCCAAACCACAGTGGATCATTTATTTGGAAAGATGCAAATCTTACATGATCCACCATTCTGTCTACACCAAGTCACACACTTTTACGATTAAAACACTCTCAAGTGACGACACATTGGCAAGACTTTAGTTTTATTAAGTATTCAATAGGACCAAATCATGTAAAAATCTTCAGCTTTCTTAGCAGGTGTTGATCTGAAGTTTTAAAAAGTTAATCCCATAAACAAATTCAGTTTCCAAGGGTTCTGACAGAGAAACTGTCAGATCTGTGACCCTTAGAAAAAAAAAAAAGCTAAAATATCTCTCAGCCATCTTTCCTTGGGAGGTGGCAGACTCTCAATGCAAGACAGATCAACATTGGGGACAGTAAAATTTGAAGCACATCTCCTAAGTCCCATCACTGGATAGGACAAATTCCTCAGCTTTCCAGCAGTGGGCAACAAGATGACTGGGGGAACTGGAACATCTCTCTTACAAGGAAAGACTGAGGTAGTGTACTGGGTCTACCCGAGCCTCAGCAGCCTTAGCAGTGCTAGGAGATAACACTCCACTGTTTTGACTGCTGTGAGGGAGAGGCAGAGGGGACACGAGCAGCTCAGGTGACCCAGACTGACCAAAGGGATATTCCAGACCATATGACGTCAGCTCAGATATAAAAGAACAGCAGGAGTGGGGGCACGGGGTTGTTCTCTGATGGCTGCCTGCTGAAGGGACAACCAACACGTAGGGCCCTGCTTCTCAGGACGCGACCTGACCTCGGGAATGGGAAGTAGAGATTAGATCTGCCTTCTCTTTGCTTCTTGCGTGTGCAAATCTTTCTTTGCTTGTATTAAACTGCCTGGTCTTAACACCCACGAGTTTGTCATCTTATTGGTAAAGGGAAGGGGCGAGAGACTGTCCGGGTACTTGGCACCCAGTCAGGGTCAACCTGTTACAGGTAGCTGTGCCTGTTCAGCCTGAAGAGATGACTGAGGGGACCCGTCAGTGTCCATAAGTATCTGCAGGGAGGGTGTCAGAGGAGGGACCCAGGCTCTTCTCGGTGGTGCTCAAGCAATAGGACAAGAGGCAATGGGCAGAAACTGATGCAGAGAAAGTTCCATCTGAACCTGAGGAAGAATTTTTTTACTCTGGGTGTGACCATGCACTGGAACAGGTTACCCAGAGAGGGTGTGGAGTCTCCCTCACTGGAGGTATTCCAGAACCATCTGGATGCAATCCTGTGCCGTGTGCTCTAGGATGACCCTGCTTGACCAGATGACCTTCCGTGGTCTCCCTTAACGTCCCCCACCCTGTGATGCTGTGGACACAGGTTAGAGATGAGATTTCCCACAAGCCCAGCCCAGCCCCAGCTGCAGTTTACATTTAAATCTGCTACGAGCTATCTCGCCCACTTGCGGACAGGAAAACTAAGAGATGAGCATCTATGTGCCCGCCCACACTCGGATTTAATATACAATAAATACAGCTAATACACTAACACATATACGCCCCATCAAAAAAAAAAAAAAAACACCAAACGAAAAACCCAAAACACAGTCTTTCATCGCAAATAAGAGAACGTATTTCCATGAACTCCTATGGAGGCCGAGAAAGCGGCCGTCAGCCAGGTGCGACTGACGCCCTCAGGGAGCAGAGCGGCCGGGTGCGCTCCCCTCACGCCGGCCGGCCCCAGGCGCCCAACCCTCACCCCAGCGCCCACCCCTCCCACAAGTGGGATGGTTCATCCCGCCCGCCTCGGTGCGCCGACCGCGGCAGCGCATCCCCGTGGGCCGAACCATCCCGCCCGGAACGGAGGGGGGAGAGAGCCGGCCGACGGCTCTCCGAGCTCACGCCCCCTTTCCCCCGGACCCGCGGCCAGCNCAGCGCCTCGGGCCGGCCCCGCCCCGGGACACCTGCCCTGGGGGGCGGGGGGCGTCTCGGGTTGGAAGGGGCCCGTAAGGGGCGTCAGGTCCCACTCCCTGCTCGTCCCATAAACTCTTGACATCATGAGCGTCCTTAGTGTTGCTTGGTGCAGGGCCGGGGAGCCCTGATTGGGACCGGGCACTGCAAAGACTGAGCCATCATTAATCAGCAAAGACTAAAATCAAGGCTGGGAGGAAAGAGTTCGGCAGAGTTTGACAGTTCGGCTTGTCCATGATTTGAAGTTTGGCCTCCTGGAAGTCAATCACCTTCAACGGTTCAAATTACCTATGTGAAACAAGAAATGACCCATGGAATCGTGGAATGTTAAAGGGTCAGAGCAGACCTTGAGATCACGTAGTTCAAGCCCCTGCCATGTGCAGAGACAGCTCCCACTAGACCAGGGTGCTCGAGGCTTTATCCAACTGCCCTTGGACAGGGCACCCACAGCCTCCCTGAGAAACCTCTTCAATGCCTCATCACCCTCTCCATAAAGAATTTCTTCTGTATATCTAACCTAAATTTCCCCTCTTTCAATTTGTACCCGTTACTCCTTGTCCTACCACCGGAGTTCCCAATGAAGTCTTTTCCAGTTTCTGTGTAGGTCTACTTCAGATACTGGGAGGTTGCTGTGGGGTCTCCATGCAGCCTTCTCTTCTCCAGGATGAACAGCTCCAGCTTTCTCAGCCTGTCTTTGTAGGGGAAGTGCTCCATACAAAACGAGTATCTGTCAGAATCCATAGTCAATGATGGATCAACTGTTGAAACAAAAGTTACTGATATGAAGTATTATCTCTAACTAATCATTTCATATCAAATTACTAAACTCCTGAAACTGGTGCTTCACTTTTTGTGGATTCCACAGGAATGCTGCATCTCCTCTACACACTCTTGTAGACAAGAATATTTCTCAACAGCTTTATCACTAAGCAAAAGAAACAAGAAGGAAATGCAAATAGTGAAAAAATTCAAAGCACTATGTAATTAGAAATACTCTGCTCATAAGTGAATGTTTTTATCCATAATAATTATTCATTTGTTTATCTACAATAAAGCAATTCCAATGGGGAAAATATTCACTTTCAGTTGTCAAGTTCATGTTTATTCTGGATACAATACTCTTCCAAACTTTCATTACAAAAATGTGAGTGAGCTATTATGTGGCTTCCTCAAATTTATTTTGGAAAAGGGTTCTCAGTAGGGAATCTGTTAGTGTGGGTTATTGATTTAAGGAACTGACTCACAAATTACAATGCTTGTGTCAAGCCCTTATGCAGTGTATATGTACTTTCTTTATACTCAGGAATATTCTGTATTTGACGTTGTTTCTAACAATGCCAAACTTTGTTTGGGAAAATATATAAGATCATTAGTGTATATTCAAAATGTGTATTCAGTTAAGAGTGTTCCTTCCTTCTAACTTGTCAATGCATGTCAGGACTTGGCTCACAGTAAATCCCACATAGACATTGAAGAGATATTAAGGATATGATATATCTTTATTTTACATCCTACCAAATGGAAAACTATTTGTTTGTACTACTTGGCACTATTTGCAGCAAAATTTCTTCTTCTGGGAGAAAGTTTGTTATGTGTTTAGAGATATTTTTTAATATGCTTCAAACATTGTATCTAGCATGTGAATAACCAGTGGTAATCCATTAATATTCAAAAAACATAGGAGATTCTATAATGTGATAGATATTAATTATTTTGTAATATGCATTTTGTTCCCCTTTGGTAAGAATATAAGGATTTGCTTTAATGCAAACATCTGGTTAAATTCTAGTCATCCATTCATCAATGTAAAATTACTTCATGATTTGAATATTGCAGACACCAAATGCTTATTTGCCCTAGGCTTCATACTCTGAATAGCACATACAGCTTGCCTCCTAGAAATCATAGATTCAACTCATGTTGTTTTTGTTGGTTCAGAACAAGGCCAGATGGAGTACAATACACAGCTTCTTCCAATTTTTTTTTTTTTTAATTCAAAGCTAACCCTGAAATCTTTAAGCGTCATTTTCAGGACTTTTTTTGTTTTGTTTTTTATTGTGTACCTAAATCCCCCCTTATTAGAGTAGATGCTCTGCTAGATCTATTTCCACAAATTTTTTAGGGAAAAATACAAGAACCGAGTACATTTAAAGAATTACTGTTTCACTATACAATCCCTCCACAGAGATGCCAAGTGGAATCAGCTTGGGGGCTACTTAAGTCTTGAGGGACTTTTCTTCCATTTCTTCATGGAATCTTTTTCTTTTTTGGTGATGCTTTATATTTGGCTTCCAGACCAGCCAGTGGTTATCACTCCCACACTTTAATTATGCATTGTACAAAAAAATGTGCCTTTTGAGCCTGCTACCTGATATTCATTTGATAACCTCTGGGCTTGTAATATAAAAATAATTATTACAATTACTTCCTCTAAGTCATTCTTGGCAGATCAGTGTCATACCCTCTCTCCTATCTCTTTTACAGGCTGAAAAGTCCTAGTCTATTTAATCTCCTCTCACAGGGATGCCATTCCGTGCTTTTCATAATCCTTCTCCCCTTCCTCTGTGATTTCTATATTTCCTATGTTCAGTTGCATATGAGGGCAGCAGACCTGCAACCACACAAAGCCACTAAAAACCCTTCTGCCTGCATCTGAGTGTTTTTTACTCAGCTTGTATTTTAGCTTTTACTCAGGTACTACTTTGCAAGGTGGTTACTTTGAATGAAGTTTTAATAAGCCATTGGTAGGCCTCAATTATGTTGCCATCCATCCATCTGTAGACTATAATTCTCTTTGATTGGCAAATGATTGGCATTCCTCTAAGATTTGTATCACTGGTTTATATCTAAGAGCACATTCTGAAATCACCTTGAATATGAATATGGCATCCACTTTTCATTAGATCTTGGATAACATATTGCTCATCTATGTCTCAAAAAAAGCAGTACCTCCTGTTTACTCATCACTCAACATCATGGGATCAGACTGAAAGATGGGGTATTTAGGTTAGACATACAGAAGAAACTTGTTACTGTGAGAGTGGTGAGGCACTGGAACAGGTTGCCCAGAGAAGCTGTGGATGCCCCATTCCTGGCAGTGTTCAAGGCCAGGTTGGATGGGGCTTTGAGCAACCTGGTTGAGTGAGTGACTTCCCTGCCCGTGGCAGGGGTGTTGGAACAAGATGGTCTTTAAGGTCCCTTCCAACCCAAACAGTTCTATGATTCTATGATATGAAAACATGTATATATCTCTTTACCTATCTACAATTCCTTGGTCACAAGCATGAACTTCCTTTCACACTGGTTCCTTATGATCAATATGTCCGTTTCCACAAGGGTTCTTATTTTCCTTCTTTTCTTGGTGGACATATCAAGCACTGAACATTCTAAACTGTGGTTAAATGTCTTAATGCAGCTTTAAAAAAATGCATTTACAGACCAGGAGACTCTTCAGTTTTTAGAAGGATTTAGTTTGATATGTAGTGGACAGGGAACTGTTTTGTAACATCTTTTTGATATGAAGCTTCATGGCATGCCTGCCTTTCTTTGCCATAAAAAAATTTTTGAGAGGAGGTCCAGAGGTTGACTTCCATTGCATTTCTTCGAATCACAGAACAGTTGAGGTTGGAAGGAGCCTTTGAAGATGATCTGTTCTAACATCCCTGGTTAAGCACGATCACTGGGCCTACCCAAGCAGCTTTTGAGCATCTTCACAAAGGAGACTCCCCAGTGTCTCTGGACAGCCTGTGCCGGTGCTTGGTCACCCTCACAAGAGAAGAGTGTTTCCTAATGTACAGAGGGAACCTCCTGTGTTTCCGTTTGTGTCCATTGCCTCTAGTTCAGGCACTGTACACAACTCAAAACAGTCTGGCTCTCTCCTCTTTGCACCTTCCCTTCAGTTAATTGTAGACATTGATGGGATCCCTCTGAGCTTTCTCTTCCCCCATCTGAAGAGTCACAGCTCTTTCAGCCCTTTTCTCACAGGAGAGATGCTCCAGTCCCTTCATCCTTGTGGCCCTTGGTTGGACTCTTTCCAGTCTGTCCATATCTCTCGTGTACTGAGGAGCCCAGAACTGAACACGGCACTACAGCGGTGGCCACAATGGTGCTGAGCAAAGGGAAAAGACTGACCACCTCCCTTCACATGGTGTCAGTACTTTGCCTAATCCAGCTCAGGATGCCATTGGTCACCTTTGCAGCCAGGGCCCATTGCTGGCTCACATTCAGCTTGGTGTCCACCCAGACATCGTGGTCCTTTTCTGCCAATCTGCTTTCCAGCTGAGTGGCCCCCAGCATATAGTGGTGCCTGCAGTTGTTCAAGAGGTGTGTGGCTGAAGATGGCAGGTATGTTGTCAATGGCCAGTTAAGGACACAGGTTATAAAAGATCCATTGTGTTCAACAAATATGATTCAAGCTCCAAAACTGCTGTTTGTAAGTTTGATTGCTACAGCTGTGATGAACAGAAAAATGTTAGATGGTCCCCACTGGAATGCGTAAAAAATAGCTGTTTAGTAATAAAATGTTAAAAGCCTGGTGTGTGTTGACTCTCTCTAAGCTTTGATGAAGAATAAATGTGATTACAGAAGATGCTGCAGTGTCAAAAATGCTGGTGATGGTTCATATTTCAAATAGAAATTATCAGCACAGTTCAAATACCAGAAACATTTGAGAAAGCTGCCAGGATTTTTCCCAACATGAATCATTGTCATGTCAGTAAAGTAAAATATTTTTTCTGTCACTTAATGAAAAAAAAAGGTATTTATTTGCATATAGGTCTGTATGTGCTGAGACTTATCAGTCAACCATTGCCAACATCAAGGTTCGCTTTTGTTTTTTAATTTGGTGGGCTGCCAGTGTCAACTTTCTTTCAGTACAGTTCAAAGTTAAAGTACAGAATCCCTTCAATAAATATCATAAAATGTTCAGATACTTGTGAATCTTTGTCAGCTCTTACCGCATTTATTTTTAATATTTTTAAATATTTTATTAGTATTATTTTTAATATAAATAAAAAACAGATGCACCACATGATAAAGTTACCAAGTTGCACTAAAGGAGATCATATGATAATTTTAGGCAGTGCCTCAGACTTGCAGCACTTTTCCATATTATCCTGCTAACTTCACAAATCCTACAGTCTGAAAAACAATGCTTGAATTCTGAGAGTGTTCCAGAAATACAATATTCCTTTTGCTCTTAGCATCTGTGTGGACCTACCTTGATGCTTGTGAAATTGGGTAGATGTCTGTAGTTCTGCACATGACCAGAGACACTGTCAAATTTTGACATCTGTCTCCAACTTATGGTCAGTTGTCTTGTACTGGAGGATAATAAAAAAGTAATAAAAGGATCAGGTAGATCTTACTTGTGGTCCTGTTCTGTACCTCTAACCAGATTTCTCCAAGAATATGTCCTGGCGCTGTGAGGGGACAGTCCTCTTCAAGTCAGCTTCCAAAAAGCACTGTGGACAAGAATGCACAAAGTCTGTCTTCCTCCATTTCCACAGTTCTCTAACACTATTCCAGCAGGCATTGCACCTTCAAACAGCCCACACGTCCTAATGCAATGCTTCTAGGACATTTAGTATACACACAAGAATGGAAAATAGATGACACAAGAAGGGAAAAAAATTGTGGTGGTATGAGACAAACCTGATTTAAAACAAAATTCTACCATGCATAGCTTTTCACAGTTAAATATAATACATTGGCCCAGGACTCTTTTGAATGACCATGGCTGTAATATCACAAAAAGACTTGGCCCACCAGCAGAACCCTAAGGCAGCTGTCAGCCACCCTCCCACTCCTATGATTCACATCAGCTTTGGGAACTAATACAGCCCACAGAACAAAGCATCACTCCCCAAGTCTGCTTGCTCTAATATATGAAAAATCTCCAGAGAATTACAGCTCAGAGCAATTGAAAATCCACATCACAGCATGCACTGTGGGGACTCCTTTCATGCATCTTGCGAGGATTCTCCTTCCACCAGCTGCAAGGCTTTTACAGCCCTTGTATTCCTGTGAAGTAGTGTTCAAAGAGGAGTGTGAAGGGGAGGAGGATTATCTGCCTGATTGAGCTTCCTGAAGTAAAAGTAGTTGTAGGACACTGTAAAACCATAGCCTGTTAGTGATTAAAAGATGATACTGAAAATACTTTTTAAAGCTGCAGGAAATGTTAATTATAGGAATTTAAAAAATAGCTGAATAGATAATTTCCATTCACTTCAGGGGAAGAATCAAATCCAATTTAAAAAAAAAAAAATAAAAACCAACAAAACCCTCCTGGGAAGAGACAAAAAGTGCTAGATGTTAGGAGATCTATGAACATTCAGGCAGTTAACCACTGGAGTAAGGACATTTGTAGGATTTTTCCAGGATCAGTTTCTTACTATGAAATCTGCAACTGCTATATATGTACAAGTACCTGCAGTGATACTGATTTATTCAGTGAACATGGTAATCCAGCTCTTTTTTGTCTGCTCTCTGCTTTATTTAATGTTCTGTGAAAACTAAAAAGTGTACCATTTGGCATTTATCTTAGAAACTCAAGTCAGCCACTCATATTCAGGAAGCATTTAGAAGCTGTCCTTCCATCCATAGAAGCCATCCTATTAAATAGGGTAAAAATCAATCTCATGCATTGTCTTTATAGCCAGACCCAATGTGAGTAATTTGGAAAATAATTGATGGCCTGTTTCTGTCTGCATAATGTATCCAATCTGCGAGGGAGCAATAGTCCATCTGTACTGCTGCACTTCAGTTGTCATACTTGAGAATAGCCACCATTTCCCCTCCCTGCATGCAGCCTCCTGGATCTGCATATGCAGGGATTCAGGTTCTGCTCCTTTTCTGAGCCGCTCTGCTTCACACATTGGAGGTAGTTCTGAGCCCACTGCAGTGAGTTACCTTAGTTGTCCTCCAGATGCCCACCAAAGCCACTCTGCCACTCCCCTCCTCAGCTCAGGGGAGAGAAAATATGATGAAAGGTTCATGGGTTGAGATAAGGACAGGAAGAGATCACTCAGCTTTTACTATCACATATAAAACATGTTCAACTTGGGGAAATTAATTTCATTTCTTGCCAATGAAACAGAGCAGGACAATGAGAAATAAGAACAAATCTAAAAACATCTTTCCCCCACCTCTCCTTTCTTCCTGGACTCAACTTTTGGGACAAGGGCAAAGGAGAGAGTAAAAAACTCACTCCCCATTTTAGAGACAGCCCATTTGATTAATGAAATGTCAGTATCACAAATTATTAGCCGTCGTTTCATCTTTATTATTGTATGTTTAAACACAATGAAATGGTGTCTTCCATTCACAGAGAAGTACTGCTACACTGGAATCAGAAGCCAATCTTACTACAACTTGACAAAAAAAAATTTTCTCCTTAAGATCTCATTCTTTGTTGACTGCAATGTTTGCTTTTGAATTGTCACTTGCATAAAACTCTATCCTAAACCCCATAAATAAAGCATTTACTGGAACAAAAGGATGTGCTAATGACTGTTGTCTTCTTCTGGAGTACTTAACTTGAATGGTGTTTACTTTATCAATATGGTGAACACCACATCCTCTACGCAGTTCATTCTGTTCTTTATTTCACAAAGACATTTTTGAAATAATGAGCATATCCATCTTTTGCAGGTGCTATACACTTAGACTGAGGTAAATAATAACAACTCATATTAATTTAATGCTGTGGACTTCTAACAATAGAATGGGTACTGGTACCCATTAACAGTTACAGTCTTGGATGTAACATGCCACTATTATCCCTTTTTTCTCTTTGCTAACCCTTTTCATTATTCCTTCCTTTTCTCAGCTTAGGGTCTGAGATAAGCTTGATGTCAGCAGCAAAACAGCAAAGCATTTAACAGTTAAAAAAAGGTGAGAGTACAAAGAGGGAGTAAGGTGACAAAGAGCTGCTTCTTCATGGAAGCCATTTCTGCTCTTAGTAATGTCTCTGCTTTTAGTAAGGTCTCTGCCTCTATTGGTTTGCATTAAAGAATTACAGTCTGGAAATAAGATATAAATATATATATATACATATACATGTATATCTTGGGAAATCCATCCATTTCCATCAGCAAATTATATTCTAAATAGGAAAATTTTGGTGGAGACTAATATTGATTAGCAAGGGGCAATCATATTTAAAATCTGAAAGGTGATAGCCTGGTGCATGTGTGACAATCCTGCTTTGTGGGTAGGCTACATGCCCCAATAAATAGGCATTTAGACTGGCTATAGCAATAAGCTTACTAGATGGGGGGTGCAATCACTGTTTTATGATAATCTGTGTTAAATTCTAATCAAAAACCTGGCATGATTCAGAGATGAACTTGCACTTTCCCAGGCACAGCTTGCACATGTAGCATTCCCAACAAGATTGGATGTGGCAATCTCATTTTGGAGGGTAATGAACTTCAAGTATATGGGATCTTACCTCACACTCAGGAAAAAAGAATCATGTCATATTTTGATTACAAGTACAGATTTTGTTCTGTGGTAGAGGTGCATTACAGAGGGGGGCAACAAGTAGATGCTTCCTATAGGAGCCAAGAAGTTGCAGAATCTCCTTTGCCTGTTTCTGAACAAGGGCAGAGCATGGGCAAGGTGGAGAGAGGAAGGAGGTGCTTCTTTCCTGTGTAAAGCAATGTTGTGACTCATACCAAGGTTACAGGTAAACCTGGTGTCTTTGGTGTAGCTTATGGACACGGAAGTAAATGCCAGGATCTTCTGACTCCAGTTCTCCCTGACACTCCCACTAACTGTAATGTCTTTTTTTTAGTCATAGCTTGCTCCAGAGAACCTGACCCAGTGATATCCACCAGTGAAAATAGGACATAGTTATTTTTACCTTGGCTTGCTCAGACAAATTAAGACAGTATGAAAACAGAAATATTAGCTGCTGACATTTACCAGCTGCTGGTTCTGGTAGCAGAGCAGTGGGAGGCTTTAAGGAAAGCATGGATGTGATTTCTGTTCAGTTCATTCAGTGTGGGTCAACTTCCCCTATGTATACTACAGCACTACACTTAGTAGCAGTTCAATAGCATTTCACAGATTAAGTGTTGTGTAAATTGTTTCTCTATTCAGCACAGCATTTCTGCTCTTAAGGGATAATCCAGGACAAGGGAGCATCCTCAGACGCCATGAAGAAAGGCTATCACTTCTTGCTGAACAGAGGGGAAAGAAGCAAATGAGCAATGTCTATTGAGATGTCTTTGTTCTAGCTATGCAGTAGTTTGTCACATTTTTAGCCAGAAGTAAGATTGGAACTAGATGATTTTTAAGGTCTTTTTCAACCCAAGCCATTCTATGATTCTAACATAAAGGCAGAAGCAGAGGAGGAGACCAAACATTGCTGAGATAAGAAATTATTCTGGACAAATCCTTCCTTCACTATATAATAAATCTGCTTGAAGAACTGAGAGAGAGAGAGAGAGAGGAAAGGCTATCTGAATGCCTAGTCAAAGCGTACATGGACTTTAAATGCTATTTAGTCCTCCACCAACATTTTAAAACTCTGTACTGAGGACACAGAAGGCTTTTTAACACAGGTTAATGCTCCTCTGTTAGCAGCACAGTGGGTCATGTAGCAGAAGTGGCTGCCTCATTCTTCCTAGATATCACCGATACAGCAGAGGACAGCAGCTCCTTTGGGGCATCTCCATATACCATTAATCAAGCTCTAACCTTTATAGCATTATTAGATGTTGGAGCTCCAGGGTCAGACCAGGCACTTATTCCTTTTGGGGATACAGACACACCTGTCTGAATTCAGGCAGTTGCAGATAATGAAAAGCAGCAAACAGCAGGTTTGCAGTGGTGAGCTCAGAAATGCCAACTCCTACTGTTAGCAAAGGACTGCACCTGGACAACTGTTAAAATATCTGGTGTGGAGACAGGACTAGACTGTACATGTCAGGAGACTGGACTTTGGAAGCCCAAGCTTATATCTGGTCTGCCAGAATATGCTCCTGCTTCTCCAAAGTACAATCAATTTTTCCATATATGATATTTAAAGCACGATTTCAGCAACAGGTATCCAAGATCTATTACCAATTTTTTCAGTGTGACTAGATAAAGTACCTTTTGTGGACCAAATGGGTACAGAAGTTAAAAGCATTAGTAAGACTCAGCCCAAGGCTAACATTAGAATATTAAATAATAGGAAGATGTGATTCAAGATATGAGATTTAGGCTTGTTCCATCTCATGGTAAACATTATTAAAACTTCTTAAAGGAGAAATAGTGACAATATTGACTAAGTTTTAATTTTAACAACATGTTTTAAGGCCTTTCTCTTTTGTAAAAAAGAGGGCTTTTTTTAATGGAAACTTTCCACATTTGACCATCATTTAGATAATCCTTTGTAGGGAGAAGATGAAAGACAATTTCATTAAGAGAGATGCTGAAGTTGTTAAGGTTGCCATTCTGATTTCTTGAGGGTAAATTGAGATAAATTTTCAAAAGGAGAAAATAACAAGAAAAGCAGGTACTAAGGATGGAAAATAGTGTCAGGGAGCAGCTGGGAAAGGACAAGTGAGGCATAAGACGTGGACAACAGTGAAGGACAGGATGGTGCCCCCCCATTCCCTGAGATGGCCCTGTCCCACAGCACCCAGACAGAAGAGCAGGGCAGGACCAGCAAGACAGCAGGTCAGGATCTGTAAAAATGAAAGGGAAGGCCCTGAGCCTGCACCAAGGAGCAGAGGTCCCCAGTGAGACCACATCAAAGTTGGCCTTGAGCACAGGCAATCAGACTCCAACAAGGATTTGGTGTATAGATTCTGGTTTTGGTGTTCTTATTTGTACCTTTTTTTTGAAGAATACATATGTTAGTATGATTCATCTCTCTGTGTACAGGCAAACTCTGCCAGCAGCATTACTAAACACACTTGGCTAAAGGAGAAAAAAAACAAAAAAATAAGAGAAGAATAAAAGATAGAAAAAAAGATAAGAGTGGGGAAAAAAAGGCAAAAGAAGCTCCAGATCTTATATTAAAACATTGCCAAAGCTGACAAAGGTGGGGATGAAGGATCTTTCAGGTTCTCCTGTCTGTCTCAGTAAAGTAACCCTAACTCCCAAGATGGGGTGTGAAATCACACTCGTACTGGATTGCAGTTCTAGCTACTACCAAGATGTTACAGAAGTCATTTTTCAGAGATCCAAATTATATTTTCTGTTTGTGTTGCTATTTTAAAAGCTTCAGCAAAGGGTTTAGAGTTAAACTGCCTTTTTTCTTGCTTTATTCATCTGATGCACTTATTTTCTTAAGTGACCAGCTTAGTCCTCTGGTTTCTCAACCCCCATCCGTTTTGACTGAGATGAATATGTATTTTTATTTCAAATTATTCCATTTCTTTATCTTTTTACTTTGGTAAAAAGTAAAAATAGTTTTAGACAACAGGCTGGACCAGATTTCTGTTATCCAGCCTAAAGTCAAATGTAAGTAGACACAGGAAACTTTGAAAAATTCAAACTTTTTCTTACTAAAAAAAATGTATCCACAAATAGTTCAAAGACATTTCTGTACTGTACAGTATTATAGTAACACAGTCTATAGTATTATCCTCCACTGGGGAAGAAAGGAAGTTCCATTATATGGCACTTCAGTAGGAAAAAGAAATAGAAGCCGAGGAAGAACTGAAATACAGAGGAAAAAAACAGCTTCTCTAAAGCTACACAGAAAATCTGTGACATTGTAAGGACTTGAATTCTACCCTCCTAACACATAGGCTAATACCACTCCTGCCCAATAAAAGCCTTTGGCAGCTGTATTTTTAATAGACCTCATGTAGATGAGATAATGTGAAAGATGTTCCTTTCCATCAGTGCTGCAGATGAAAGAGGAGAATTTCCTAAGGCAATGCCATTTAGAGCTAGAGAATTAACAGTTATTTTTAAAATATTCTGCTTTCTCAATAATTCATCACCACCGGTACCAATTCATTAAAAAAAGTTTCCAGTTCAGTGAATAACCTCCTAGTGTACACTCGTAAAAGTCATCCCAGATGTGTTAGTGTGCAGCTCCAGTGTGGCATGTCACAGCTGGCAGTGGCAGCTGATGGGAGCTCCCCAAGTGGACCCCCAACTGATACTCCCAGTTCCTAACCAGCTCTTGCCTCCCATCTAGTGGCTCTATCCATATGCCAAATACTTTATTCTGATTTTTTAAATTAATGTACTGAACAAGCAAGAATTTTGTCTGTAGTAGAATAATGTAAGGCAATAATGCACATTCTCAGAATTTTCTAAATAACTTTGCATAACTTTGTGTGAGCAACTTTGGTGTCAGCTATTGTTAGTTCCTTCAAAAGTCTCTACATGATCTTCAGAGTTAGCAGATAAAAAAAGTAAATTTGAATGTGGAATTCTTCTATTATTTCTATGAGTCTGAGCCCTGTAAGGAACGTCTGCTCACAAACCTTTTGCTTCCACTGTTAAAACACAAAGCTTTCTTCTCATCTCAAAGTGCAAGGTTGAAATCTTGTATGGAAAACTCCCTCCAGAACAATTGCCTGTAAGTTAAAAACTAAGAGACTGAAAGAACAACAATAAAGTCCAAAAAGTGAGCACACTTGACTTTGTGTCCTGCAACAACCACAGAACATGGAAGGGACCTCCAAAGATCATCTGGGCCAGCCTTTCATGGGAAGGGGAGCCTACATGAAATTGTATAGCACCCTGTACACTCATGTCAAAAACCTGTGATGAACAAGGAATCCCCTCTCTCTGTCTATGAGCCAACCTCCTTCTGTTTTGCACAAGCCATCTCCAGAGGAGGCAGAGGCTGTAGCTACAGCATCTGAGCAAGGGCCTCACTGGCTGAAGTCATGCTTGCATGTGGCTCACACAGCCAGAGCTGCAGCAAGGAGGTAGCAAGAAGGATGCCAAACAGCAGAGCCTGTCTCCTTCCTGCTCCTGAAAAGCAACTGTGTGTTCTCAGAGAGGGCTTCAGCTAGACACAGGCTCCAGGGCTGGGACCAGCCTTGATGCAGCTGGGTTCTCATCCATTTGGGATAATTACTGTAAATATTAATTATTTATCATGTTGAGGAGTACAGCAGGCAGAATAAAAAGCAGAGAGCTATTCCATTTGAGAATATACTGATATGTATAGCCTTCAATAGGTATTTGTAGTTCTTAAACAGGAAATATTTTCTTTTGAGTTTATTCCACTACACGACTTATCTATTTCTGAACTATATTCAGCATCTAAGCACAACTCAGAACTGATAAAGCCTGAGATGCTTTGTATTACCAGCATGTATTTCTATTAACAATAACATTAAATTAAACAAAGCATGGGCACAGTCTTTATAAGCAAGTGATTGTTTATACTGTTTAATTGTTGGGATAGAGCCTGGGGTATTTTTATGCTCCAAGTGTCCTAAACAACTCCCAGGCATAATTTAGGACTCAGCATATGCCATACGGCATTCTCAATTAAATGGTCTCTCTATTTTGGAGGGGAAAAGGGCTTGAAAGTTGGCCCCCATGCCAGAGAAGGCATTTAACGTGGCACTACAGGCATTGTCTTTTGCTACATCTGTACTGCTGGGAAAAAAAGAAGCTGACTAATAGTTTAAATAATGTCTCCCTGCATATATAAGCTCTAGAGTTCGGTGACCTTCTGTAAAGAGCTTCTCCTTATCACAGACTGCAGAAATCAGATTTTTTTTTCTACAGTTTGTGGAGTCCAAAAGTGTTGTCAGCATTTGGACTAGTTGTGTATAAAAATCCTCTTCTCTCCTAAAAATGTAAGGAAATACTAAAATTTTAATTTTAATTCTTAATTTAATATTTAATTCTAGATTTCATTTCTTATTTGTCTTGCTATTTTTTAAACAAAACACATGAAATCCCCTGGCAGTGTCTGTTCTTGCCTAAGGGAATTGTGTTCTGCAGCTTTATGGAGTAGTGGCATAGGGAAGCATTTTCTTTATAAAGTCAACAGATTATAGAATGACAGAATCATAGAATGGTTTGGATTGGAAGGGACCTCAAGGATCATCTAGTTCCAAACCCCCTTCCACTGGAACAGGTTGCTAGCCCCATCTAACCTGGGCTTGAATTAGCTCAAAGATTTAGTTTATTAACTAATTAGCTCAATTACTTAGTTAACTCAATTCAGTTCATTTCATTCCAAAGAGCTCTAACTAATAACTCTGAGAATGTGTCCAGCATTTTTAACCTGTCCAATTTGGTTGTATAGCTCATAAAGACCATGCATAAAGAAAAGCATGTGTTTTGCCTAGAGAATTACATGCAAGACTAGTGTACCATGGGTATGTAAAGAATTAATACTGAATGATTATAAGTGAACACACAAAAAGTTGGAAATTTGCAGAGTTCTCTATTTAAAACCACAAAGTATCCTGATTAAAAAAGTACTATCTGAAGTATAACTGGCCTGAAAGAAACAAAAAAAAGTAACAAAAAAGTAACAACAAAAAACCAAAAAAGTACTGACTGAAAATTATATGCTAAAATTTCAAAAACTCCCTAAGGAGTTACCTAATTAAATTTAATTCCAAAATCATCCTTTTTTTTTTTCATTCTCCAAATCTTGCTTGATCTATTTCTGCTTTGAAAGTAAAATGGCAGCTTTGCAAATGGATTTAACTGATTCCTAGTCTCTTTTACAACCCTTATTCTCTTCTACATCTAACATGATCTGAAGGCGATTCACCATAAGCAGTCTGATCTAAAGTCTGACAAAGATAATGGGAACCTTCACACAGCTTCAGTAATTTTAGTGTGGGCCCTAAATAGTGACAGATCCAAAAGCCTGAAGTACTAATATGGACAGATATAACAATTAATAAAGAAACCAGAAATTTTTATAAATAGTTCTATGAATAAATATATGCAGAAATAATACTTTGAGCCAGTTAACTTAGCAATAATTTCCTGCATTGAAACTAATGAGATCCCATTGGAATAAATATTATCATAGCTGATCTAAGAAAGAAGGATAATCAAGCAAGTTTGGGAAAATAGCACACTATCATCATAAATGTCAGCCATATTTGCTTAATAAATGATACTTCAGGCAGAGTCCCCAAATTAAATATCCTTAGAGCCCAAAGACCCTGAATCCAGTTTCCACTGATGAATGATGTGTGTACAAACCTGTAGTAGTCACAGGCCAGAGCTAGGTCTCAGGCAGGCCAGAGCTAGGTCTCAGGAGACGACATTGTTAGGGAAAAAATTTAAAAGTATGCTAAAAATCACCATGGTATGCTTTCATTTTTACACTGAAATCACCTGATCTTCTAGAAAGTGAGTTCTTCTAGACAACATGCTGCAATTGTGGCCATGCTGTGACTGGTGCTGTGCCTTAGACAGAGTCTGAAGCCTCACTGACAGTGAAGTCTGGCTATCTCTTTGCCTCTGGTAGTAGCTTTGTGTTGAGATTGATTGGAAAATAAGAGATCCTTGCAGATTTCATTAACTGACGATCTTTAGTGTGACTTTTACACAAAGATAGCATATAGTTATCAAGCTATTTTGCACATGTCAAGCCCATTGAGTTTATATCCAAACCATATAACTTGTTAGGTGTTGAACCCTGTCTAAATGGTACATGATTTTCTAGTAATGATAGTGGGTTTGTGCTATGTGTACTGCATTGTAAATATAGAAAAGAGAAGGAAATATATACTCTATTAACCTCTCTAACTGCCTCTAAACAATTAGCTCCAAAGACTTCTTAACTCCTTTTATCTCTCTATAAAGGTACTATGTCCTTTGTCTTTGTCTTGATTACATATTTGATTAATTCACATTACACTCTTGGAATTAGTTTTCATGCAGCAATGAGTTGTCCATAATAAATATGCCAATAGTTACATCCATTCTTGGGCTTATAACCCTTGGTTAGTTTAGCATTTAGTAATCAATAAAAATGTCTTTATCTGGCCTCAAAATATGGGAGCACTTCAAAGCAGGGAGAAAAAAGTCTAAAGATTCCTAGATAGAGAGCACATGCCTAAATACTGTTTAGATACAGCAGAACAGAATAGTAACAGCACATTTTAATATAAGCCAAGAGTACTTCCAAAGCATGTTGTTTGAACTGTAAATGAGTTAGAAGTTCCAAAGCATTTGCATGAGTGATGTTTGCTTAAATAAACATGTCTGCATTTATTTCAAAATAAGGAGGGGGGGGGGAAGTTTTGGTTTCTAATTACTTGTATTAATGTTCAGTCATGGCTAGACCAGTTTCTTCAATAATATTCTAATGGGTTTAATCCCTAGAGGAGGAAGACATAACCAAACAATAAATGGGACTGTTCACTCTTAGCTGCTATGGCTGCTTAGTTATGTTGTGCTCCTTGAGAAGTTCCTGGTTAAGGAACAGTCCTAATGAAATACTGTCATGGCTCCCATTATAGGAGTTAAACTGTAAAAATTAGAGCAAAATCGTGAATGTGTCATGTGGAGGAGAACAGCTGCTAACAGTATTGCTCTGTGGTGCCATTTGGTGCCAGCAGTGAGGGGATTACTAAAAGGGCTCTATTCTGTCATCAGTCGACTGGTGTGATTGCAACAGGATCGTTTGCATCAAGGGATGTTTATCCCAAAGTGCTAATGTGGTGCAGGTGGTGAACAAAAAACTGTTCCCAAATCAATAAATGGCATTCCTTTTTTTCCTGTTTTTTTTGTTTTGTTTTGGGATTTTTATGAGGACAGGGGACTCAGTGGGCCACTTGGACCGCCTGCAGTCGTGGAACAGACTTGTCATTTGCTGCCATTTGCAAACTTACTGAGCTCCTTCATGAACTAGTGAGATTTCTTCTCTTGCTGCTTCCTCCTGGAGGATTATCCCACTCTGCTGAGTGGGAAGAGTCAAAGGCATTGAAAATCTACATCTGAGACTTTATTTCTTTGATTAGCATTTTAGTGAATGCAGACTGCAGCATTGCCACTCCTGAAACACAAAACTCATGAAGCAGCAGGCAGGTGAGTTCCCAGAAGGAAGCCTCTGCTGCCTTTCCAACCTGCTATGAAGAAAAGAACTTCTTCAGGAACTGTCAGCATTGTAAATCTGGAGAAATATTTCCCTGGTGGGTCTACCACACACTTCCTAGAGATAGAAGGTAAAATGTTCAGTTCTACTCTCAACAGTGAGAACTGTCATTCCAAATTAGGTGGGCCAAATAAATCCCTAGTTTATGACAGATTATGTTATTTAATACTTTGTGAACAGAAGATCTGCAGTAGATAGGTCATGATAACCTAGGCTCTTGCCCCTGCAGTGTGACTTAGCCAGGAGTTGAAGGGGGCATGGGTGACAAGATGGAGATGACAGATGACAGAGGAATCATGCAGTGGCTGTGCTATTAAGTCCTCAGTATTATGTTTTAAAACTCCTTGTAAGTTAGATGGAGTCCAAATATTCCTTAAAAGTTAGATGAGAAGCTATTTGGACAGAAATTATTGTTAAAATACAGTCTTCCAGACTTACATGGAATGGAAAGCAAGTTCTTCTACAGCTTTTGCATTTTAATTCTGTTTGGTTCTTTCTTCCCTTCTGGAAAGCAACACATTTCTTACAACACTGGCCCAATAATAATTTGTCTCTCTCTGTGCCCAGGGAGAATGCAGTTTTCACTGACTACAATTTAATTTCTGTTTATTTGCACAAAATGTTTTCCCTCATGTGATAAGTCATGTTATTTTGCTTCATGGTCCTGAAACATTTTCAACTGAGTTCCCCTGGGGACAGAGGAATGGAGCCTTGGGACCACTAATTCTGTTTCTAAATATGTCTCACATTAGCCTAACAGGCTGCAAAGAACTCCGATATCTGTAAGGAAGAACTAGACAAAAATAAAAACTTATTGACAAAAGCCAACACATTGCTAATACAGATGAATGGTGGAAATCTGCTGATAAAGGCAATGTCATTTTCTTCTCAGCTATTCTTGGGGGCAATGCCCAAATTATTTCTCTTTTTGGCGCCCTTCAGGAAAAAAAAAAGTCTTGTCCTGCCCACTATTTATTGACTGTATCTAGAATGGGATAGAAAGAAATTATATTGACATAGGTTAGCCTGTAGAGTTTAATTAACACCACTGAGAAGTCTGATGCCCAGAAGGCATGGCTGCTTTCATATGGTATGGGCTGGTAGAGCCGAAGCTGGAAGGAGAGCCTGCATGCCAATGATAAATTCTGCCTGTCAGAGCAGGACTGCTGGAGACCTCCTGGAGTTAGTCTGTAGTGCTCCTTGCCAGAACATGCCACATGGCCCACAGCCTTGTGGAGTAAAATCTTGTGTTAGGATCAAAGTGAAAATAACTGGGCAGGAAGTATTTGTGACGGGTTCTCTGGTTCTACAGAGAACAAGGGAAGGGCTTCAGCCTGCTTCACTGTGGATCATATATGCACATGCATACAAGAGTCATTCATCCTCATACTTCCTACTGCTTTGTTATCCAATCCCTGACTATAGTCCAAGTAACATATGCAAGCCAATGGCTTGACTGCCAGCTAAGGACACGTGAACTGGTAAGCCTTGAGACAGAGAAGTGTGTGGTAGTTCATATTGCTCCTTTCTGAGGAAATGGTGAATCTTGGTGGTCAGATCTTCATTTTGAGAGCTTTTCAGGAGAAGTTCAGTGAAGTCTGAGAAGTGTTTTTGAGTAGCAAAAAGAAGAGGTTCTCCCTGTCATGCAGAGATATTTTCTTACCCTTACATACTCTTTTGTCACTTTCTTTG
This sequence comes from Calyptomena viridis, assembly GCA_013390005.1. Taxonomy (NCBI): domain Eukaryota; kingdom Metazoa; phylum Chordata; class Aves; order Passeriformes; family Eurylaimidae; genus Calyptomena; species Calyptomena viridis. The sequence goes on along the minus strand of WEIV01018832.1, from coordinate 2,213 downwards.
TCCTCATTTTAGGAGAGTACAAGACAGATATAACAGGGTAACCTTTCCCCAGAGAGAAGATCTATAACTGAAATAATACTGACAGCCAGGTGAAATTGCTTAAGCCCTTGCCTTGGAGTCCACAGGTTCGGTCTCAAACATGTAGTGCAATGCCATGAGAGGTACCTGAGCCAGTTCTGAACAAGGCAGCTGAGGTACCAGAGGCTGCTTAACGGACCTGTTTGGGCCTGCAGCAGCCAAAGAAAGTGGAGCAGATGGAGAAAGAACTGCAATGTCCAAGGGAAAAGGGAAAGTGCCTGGATAAGCTTGGTCAGCAACCTGCACGTCTCATTAGCTGTCCATAAAGTGTATGCACAAGTTAAATTGTTTGTCAAGGGTTTCATTCGTGCATGTGTGCTATTGTGTGGGGAGCTTTTGGGACATAAATGCTCTTTCTGAGGTAGAAATTTGCCACTAAAAGGAAATTGCAAAATAATACTAGAAAAGAATTGTAAAAGTAGCCTTTAGGCAAACTGTAAAAGCTGTATAATATTCACATAGCCAGCTGGCCTGTGCTGCTGCGTGACCACTGCAGCACATACAAGATCCATCACTCCTGACACTGCATAAGAAACATCTCGTATCTTACCGTAAATGAAAAAAGAAGATGGTCCTATGTGACCAATGCTCCTTCTGTAGGAAGAGTTTACACTATTTGCAGATGTTTTATCTATCTAGATTTTGGTCAGTTTTGGAGTAGCAATGGCCTGAAGGAGTTTCTGGGATGGCCAGATTCTCCATCTAGGATATTAGTCAACTCACCAAAGCACAAACATTGTGCCTATGGATTGATCTAGATAAAGCAGGAGTTACCACAGGGAGTCTTTCTTGCTGTTTGAAATTCCCACCTGGAGAGCTCTTGTAGCAATTAGTTAAATGCTTGGTTTTGACATTTGGTCCAGGCTCTCTTGGGTCCATTGTCCACAGTCAGTCCATTGCCTCATCAAAGCAGAGACCAGCTGGGATGGTCCTGGGCTACCAAGGGAGTGAAGTACTTCTGTGTACCTCATGTGTACCTGGGTATGCTGCAATTTTTAACTGTAGGACAAAATTAAATTTCAACCTTGTGTTTCCCTTATAACTTAAATTCTTATGCTCTCTGCATGATAGTGGACACAATTTTCTGTACTGACAGTAAGGCAGAGCATGTTTCCCCATGGTGAGAAGCCCACATCCATCTCAGGTGTTGCAGGCCCCAAGGAGTTTCTCTTGCAGGGGCTGGGTACTGGTGTGGGGCTGCCACAAGCCTCATCCCACCTGGCTGAGCTGGGACAGCACTGGGTCTTCATTTCTTGGTAGCTGTGACTGGACTTCAGCCATGCTGTATTATATATAATATATAGCACACAATATATACTGTCTACTTTATATCTGTATGTCTTACCTTGTTGTTTGAAACTATCATGGCAATAAACAGGTATGAGGCATCTAAGAGGAGCTGAATGTACATATAGTTAATTATGGTTTCAGGCCTGCAAGAATCCTTTAAAATATGTATTTAGATTTAGGCTGCTTAACAAGTGAAGCCTGTTTGAACCTGGAACTGTTATAGGTTATGCAGTTGTGAAGCTCTGCTTAGCACAAAAAGTGAAGTAAACTCTGATATAGTTTATTTTTTTACTTGGACTAGGCTAGATGAGTCTCCTGCTGGTGCTTCAGCAGTGTGTCATCCAGGAGTGGAGAACCACAAGCAGATAGCACTAATTTGACAGTGCTTAACGAGGGGACATTTCTCACTCAGAGACTGGATTTTGGCAGCTTATTTGAAATCTTGCAGTGTTTGGGTGAGGCAGACAATGAAGAGCATTCACAAGCTGACACTATCCATCAGCATTTTAAAAAGTCAAGAGCTTCAGTACAGGGGAAAGATTTTATTCTTCAGGTCTTTTGTCTTTAAAATTGCTAAGCCTGTTTATTCTCCTAATTACTCTTGCAAATAATCTGGGGCTTATATTTCCCTTTCTGTTAAAAATCTTCTGATACTAGTTCTGAAACAGGATTGTTTTGCACATTTGTGGAGAAAGGCATTGTCCATCTGATTAACTATGAAATTGGCAATATAGAAAGAAACAGATGAAGTAATATTTTTCTGTTCAAATTTTCCCAGACCAAACAAAACTCACTGGAATAATTAGTAGAAGATAAATGCAACAAAGATAGCTGCAATATTTCCA
>WEIV01018831.1:17703-38806 GCA_013390005.1 Calyptomena viridis | reverse complement strand
TTCTATAGTCCAGAACACTGACACCCAAAATCATGACCTTTAATTGCAACACAAGTAGCCAACATCCACTTCCTGCCCAGGAGCCATAAATTAACCTTAGCAGCTTGGCAGATAGCACTGGCTCCATTTACTCCAGTGATTTTGGCTCCTTGCCATATTAACCTGCAGTGTTAATATTGAATGTTGTGCTCCCATATCTGTTAGAAATTTTATCAATTATTGATGAGAACCAATGCTAATCTANGAACAGCCTCTGACCATAAACCCCTCCACTCCTGTCCTCCTGAGCCACTGAGGGAAGGAGAAATATCTTGGGAGGAGGGAGGTGTCTGTAACATCTATCAAACTTCTCACTCTTAAACTCTTAAGCTCTGATTTTAGTAGTAATGAATTCTTAATATTCTAAGTTAGAGCCTGTTTTGCTTGTGAAATAGTTAATAAAAAGTTGCCTATAATCCTTATCACAAAAGTTGAGGTTTTTTTTTTCCCTTCTCTCTGAAATTTTGGCCAGAGTCAAACCATAACACCAGCAAACACTGAGTTCTATAGTCCAGAACACTGACACCCAAAATCATGACCTTTAATTGCAACACAAGTAGCCAACATCCACTTCCTGCCCAGGAGCCATAAATTAACCTTAGCAGCTTGGCAGATAGCACTGGCTCCATTTACTCCAGTGATTTTGGCTCCTTGCCATATTAACCTGCAGTGTTAATATTGAATGTTGTGCTCCCATATCTGTTAGAAATTTTATCAATTATTGATGAGAACCAATGCTAATCTAAATGTTTGGGCCATTATTATGTATGCATTGACATAATTTCACTTGCTGGATTTCAATATCATGTGGTTTGAGGCCATAACTCTTTTGCAAATCAGCTGCCTGAGTCAAAATCTGTACATTGCTGGGCAAATTGGCAGCTTGCTTAAGCATCACCTCTACCTTTTCTGCTGTGTAGTTCTAATTCCTGTATCAACCTGTTTATCCCTTCTGTGGCAAGAGAGTGCAACTTTCCTTTTCCCCAGGCACCATACTACCTTCTCAAGAACAGCAGCGGATAACTTATCCATCACTTCCCGAGAAATTCCCTTCTGCAAACCTTCTGTCCAAACACATTCTGCTGGGCACTAGGACTATTTTAAGCCATCCAATCCCTACTTTGATTCCAATCTCCTGATTGCTCTTCTCTGTTTACTAACCATTTCAGTGAAACCCATCCTTCTGCCATAGCTAATTAGCTCCTGAGCTGTCTCCCCCTACATAAGGGGTCTTTCCTGATTCCTTTGTCTTCCCCTCTGCAGGGTTAACACTCGCCTCAAGCAGTCTTGTACTGTATTTTTTGTACTGTATTTTGTATCTTGTATTTTATCACATCTGGCAAACCTCTGATCATGAAGCACATTATATTTGGATTGTCAAACAGTGACACAGGTGAGGACTGTCCCATGACACAGGTGAGGACTGTCATTCACCAGTTGGAAACATGCTGTCTTCTGTACACTCTCTGTTACACAAAATAAAGTCGGGGTCTTGATCCTAACTGGATCACCCCTCTCTAAAAGATCCAAACCTCCTGCCCAACAGTCAGACCTGGGCGTTAAAGACCACAATTCTCTATGGTCACCCACCATTAAAAACACTGCTGGCAACCCCTGGGCCACTGGCTTAGAAAACATGATTCAATCAACACCTGTCAGAGACTCTCTCTGAACATACTCAGTTTCTGATGCCCGTGAAAGTCTGCTATACTCTTCCTGGAACTTTGCTAACTCAGCTGACATATATGGTACTATTTTATGCTGGCTCTGACCGTCATTGAAATTTCCAGCTTTAATTAGGGGTTGTAATGCTACTTCCTCTTCATCAGATGACAATGCAAATATTACGTCTTGCTTTTTGTCAGGGTAATAGACCCATATACTGTCTTCCAGCTCCTTCACTGGATACAAAGAGTCAGAGTTGCAAGACCATATTTCTGCAAATGTTCCAGACTCTAAATCCTGGGTTTTCCTCCTGTGTGATTTTCCCTCAGTCATACACATCCCAAAGCTTTGCCTTGAAGACTGCAAGTATGGTCACGCTTGGCAGCAAGGAGTGCCTCAGCCTGCAGCCCGCTCTCCTATTCCCAATTGCATTCAGTGACAAGCAAAGCCTCAGCCTGCAGCCTGCAGCCTACTCTCCTTTTCACAATCCACAAGCGGTCCCTTGCCTATTTGTTGGCATACCTCTCCTTTTGGGCAGTAGTTAAAGTCACTCCCAAAACTGCACACAAAACTGTTTTAAGTTTTATTAACTTAACATCACATTTCTCTGTTTAAGCACAGCCTCAGGGTTATACCAATTTCCATTTGCCCATTCTGTGCCTGGGGCAGTAAGGCAAGCATCATATTCTCACAATTTTTCTAAAATCAGGGAGCAGTCAAGCACTGACATTTCCTGGACTTGGCTTACAGCTGTTCAGATCTCTCCTGGATGTTAACAGCCAGTACATCACTTCCCAGCACTTCCTGCCTGGAACTCAGGCATAGAGTGGTGGTATCCTGAAGGGACCCCTTCCACCACAGCATACTGTGACACCAACAATGTGGGGACCCACCATTAAGGGGAAGAAAGCACCCAAGATTTGCAAATGCTCATTCATCAGAAGGAATGACAGAAGTCAGAGGGTCCTTGAACAATCAGAAAGCTCTATTAGTAAATTACACACTTGGCATGGAAATGAGTACATTAGTCCCTGACCTACTATATATAGGCACACTAAGTAAGTAGACTTTGGGTAAAGGCATAGGGTGAAAGGAAGGATGGGAATTAGAGAGGGAGAGAAGAATTAAAGAAAGAAAGAGACTAAGAAAAAGGAAAATAAGTAGGAAAAGATGGAGAAATTAAAGAGGGAGAAGTGAAAGCAAGAAAGCAAGAAAAAAGAAAGAAAGACAAAGAGAGAGAAATTAAAGAGGGAGATATGAAAGCAAGAAAGTAAGAAAGCAAGAAAGTAAGAAAGCAAGGAAAAAAAGAAAGAAAGAAAGAAAGAAAGAAAGAAAGAAAGAAAGAAAGAAAGAAAGAAAGAAAGAAAGAAAGAAAGAAAGAAAGAAAAAGAGAGAATTAAAGAAAGAAAAAGAGAAGAAAAGAGAGAAAAAGAGAAGAAAACTGAGAAAAAGAAAGAATTAAAGAAAGAAGAAAAAGAGAATAAAAGATAGAAAAATAGAGAGAAAAAGTGATTACCGGTCTTGGTTCCAGCGCTGATCCAGCTGATGGGATGTTGATCCTGGTTTTGACGCCGATCCAGCAGAGGGAATGCTGATCCTGGTTTCAGTGTTGCTCCAGCTGTGTTAATCCGGCTGATGAGATGTCCAGGGTCCTGTGGATGCTGCCTGGGTTTCAGGGTTCTTTTTATGGACAGGTTTCTCCTTATGACAGATTTCTTGCTTTCCATGTAAATTAGTTATCATGCGCAGTTCATTCTTTCACACCTTTCTGGAAATGGGTTGGAGGGCTTTGGGGGTCTTTGGTGGTCTTAATCCCACCCTAAAATCCATGCCCACTTCCTGTCACTCATATCTGCACTTGCGCAGTACTTGGTGTGGTTGTTTTTCAAGGAAAAATTATTCCCCTATCTCTGCCTGGCCCCCTTTCTGGCCAAATCTTGATCTTTCTCAGGACATGTTAATAACAATTGTCCTTGGTTATTGCCAACAATTCTTGTCTGTTATTACCAACAGTTCTTGTTTTGACTTCACAGCAATCCAGTTACTGGTGTTTGAGATATATACATTAGTCCCTTATCTTCTGAGATTTGAGAGCTCAAAAGGATCTCACTTTGGACTGATTTTTATAGGATCATTAAAGAGTAGGCTTTAGTCCCAGTAATCTGCCCTCCTGGTCAGAATTCAAGCGGTATGTTTCTTTGAAAAGAAAAACATTGTCCTGCTTGGATTGTTTTTCAGGAAAGAAAAATAAGTTTCCAAGGCTGTTCATTAAAAAACAGGTGTTTGTTAGACACCTCTTATTTCCTGGGAATGGACAGTTTTTCTGATAAGCTCAAAAGGGGCTAAATCCAAGTCCTGTTTGTCAAGGGCAAGGCCTAATGAGCATTTCTCAGATCATAGTGTGGCTAGGAGGGCGGTGAACCATCAAAATCAATCTGATGACTGAAGTCAACTTCTCTGGGCTTCTACACACAGTCTATACAGGCATGCAAACACTTTGCAAAGGGGGATATATAGAGATATATCACATTAACATAACTTAGGATTTTTCTTCCCATTAAATCCACTGTGTTTGCATATCCAATAACCTTTGTTATTGTGTGAGCTAAAAACTGACTTTAAGTTCATGATACACAATTAAAATTATCTTAGTGTACATTTAATTTATGACTCAGAGATCCGGAAAGTTTCTGTGATGTGCTGAAACACAGAACTTCTTTAAATTAAAAGCCTGCAGAATATCCTGATTTTGGTTCACAAAAAATCCCCAAAACAAAACCAAAACATATTCCAGGACTTATTTTTAAAGTTATTCTCTCCCTTCACATAACAATGAGGTGAAAAATGCACTGTCTCATAATATCCTAATTTTTATAAAAATTCTCTGCTGAATGATAATACATAATTTCCAGTCTTGTGGCACACAGTAACCTGAAACAATGTCCCAGACCTTATAAACCCCCAGAGTCGTCTTCACATATGGAATAGGTGTGATGCAAGTAGTGATGTTCCTGGAACAGCTGTTATTGACCAAGTCAGTGCAGACATCCAGCTACAGTACAAATTCTTCCAAAATAATTGACATCATGCTTATGCTTTGAGACAAAATGACTGAAGGCATTGACCATTTTTAGACACTGCAATGCTCCCACTGAAGCATTTGCCCTTCAACTAATAATATATTGTAGCAAGACCCATTTCCTGGCATCCGTATTCTGAATTTTGTTAATATAAGCAAAAAAACCCAAACCAAAACAAAAGCAACACAAACCCCAAAACTGCTGAAAGTGAGTGCAACAGTATTCCTGAACCAGTGAGATACTACAGTTTTCATTTCAGTTAGTGTGTTTCACACAATGGATCTTAAAATGCTGTCACTTTTTATCAGCTGATGCCATTGCAAAAGTAAGTGTTTGTTGTTACCTACAATTACTTTAAACATCAATAAAGCAAACACTTGAGAATGTGACTGCTGTGAATTACTTCTGTGGATCAGAGGGACCACAAATGCTCATTTGTGGTCAAGACTGCTGCCTTGTCTGCTACATCACTTCCCAATTTTAGCTCATAAGCTGCTTACGTTTCCTTTGTAAGGCCTTTTGTATAAGGCAGACCGAAGGCAAGGGGAAGCCTGCTATCAGCTTCGGTGGCTGTTGAATGAATCTGATTTTGGTCAAGTGCAGGTAATTTGACAGAAGATACTATGTTGCAAAAGGATAAAATACTCATGCACTGGCTTCAGCTTAACCTTGCAGCCTCTGAGAGGAAAGCTTTGTTTGATATTGGATAATGCAAGATTGATTTTCACTTACTACCCTCCAAATACCAAATACAAACTCCTCTTGCAGGACATGCAAAACCATGTCCCATGAGAGGATCACAGTTTAATCTTAGCAATTATGCATTTTCCTGACTGCTGGAACACCATGGCTATTGTCTGCTGTGCAACGTGAGGACCAGAAGGGAGCGGAACATTATTTTTCCAGATAGTTTTCAAATTTATGCATGACCTTGTGGATCTTTGTAACAGCACTAACACTGGGTAAACAGATTTGCTGTTCCTCTGTGTGCATCCAGAGGATATTTCAAGCTTCAAACTGTGTGGGAATGAAGCCACTTTTTAAAAGCTTAAAATGCAGCAAAAGATTCAAGCAAAGCTTGAACCTTCCTGGTCTTCTTACCACAACTAGCCACAAAATACAAACCCATGATGAATCAGGTTTGATTTACTCCAGTAAATACACAAGACATGCTTAAATGATTTCTCCTAGTGAAGGAAAAAAGTTCCATTTGCTATTTGCAAGACAACTAATTTTTGTGAGTGAAAGTCTGAGATTTAGCAAAACACAAGCAGGTAACCTGTTTTCCACCACACACAGAGTTAAGGTTAACTAAAATCAAATTGTGGTTCCTTTGAATAATTTTTTTTCCAAAATACTTAGAGGAAATAATACTTGAGGAAAGCAAAGCTCTTTCAGATAGCTCTGTGAGGATGAGGAATAAATTATTCTATTTCTAGCAAGTTATTCTGCATTTGTGTAAGCGTGGACATTTAGTCAGGAGAAGCAGACCAGCCACATTAAAATCAGTTGGAGAGCTGAAAAGTTACTTGACCATTCCCTGTTTTGGTTTTTTTTTTTTTTTCAAAAATAGTGTTTTTCTCTTCTCTGTGTCTCCCTCTCATAAAATCATTCTATGTAAGATCAAGGAGTTTGCTGAAGCCAGCTTGGAGCAGCTGCCTCTGGCTGCTGTTCAGGCTCTGGTACACTGGTACAGACATGCACTCTCTAGCAGGCTGCCCCAGTCACTTGGCATCTTGCTGGGAGACAGAGGGTGATCTGGAGGTGATCTGGAGCCTTCTTTCACTGAGTTTACTCTCACAGGCAAGGTTTGCCACTGCTTTAATGAAAGGCAATGTTGCTCAATCATTTCTTCTATGTGGCTTTTGAGACAAACTGGGAAGCACTCCAAATGCTGGTGTCTCCACATTCTCCAGGATGAAGCAGTTTCTTGCAGGAGACACACAACTGACAGAACTGTGCACATATAAACTGTAAATAATGGGCAGTACCCCCAAAGATTTTGTTGTGTTTGTGGGTGTAAATGGAAATAAATAACAAAGAGAGCTCTTTGCTTTGTGCACATAAAACCACAAAAAAAAAAAAAGGGAATCAACGGACCGATGTATATGTTAGCACCAGATTTTGTTGTTATTCAAGCTAGTTGAATGTTGTATTTATCATGCCGATGGAGTTCAGAGGCAGCTGCTGGGCCTTAATCCAGGTTCATAAATTGAATCATTGTTGTCTCTGAGCATCCAAACAGTATACCTTTAAGAGTGGACTTGGACCTCTTGTCTCCTAGGGTAAATTAGAACAGTTTTTCACATCTACTTTTCACCTGCCTAAACAGCTGTTCAAGGTGTAGTGCAGAACAGAGTTTAGACTCCTTGCAGCATTTCAGAGCGTTAGACAGTGTTCGCTTAGTGCCTTTGCTGTCTCGTAGGTACACAACCTTTGCAGCTCTGTCTTAATCGTCCCACACGTGTGAGCATGCTTTGCCACTTAAGAAATAGTTGGGAAGGAATCACTAGGAACAGGCTTTTCTTTCAAAGATGCACACTGTACTGAAGGTGCTTATGGTTTCAGGCTGATGACATCACTTTACTGTTGCTGCCTGTGCACATTCTGCTCTGCCATCTGAAATGCCTGCTCAGATGCCAGGCTTTTCCAGCAGTGCAGAACAGTCTTGCTGATGCCTTCTACTTCAGGGTGAGAAATAAAAAGATTTGCACCAGCTGAAAGGAAATTCAGTAGTGTGGTGTTTGACCTTGGCTGAACACCAGGTACTCACCAAGATGCTCTCTCTCTGTCCTCATTGGGGAAGTGAGGATAAAATAAGAATAAAAACTCACAGATCTCTGAGATTATGGCAATTGAATAAAGAAAAAGAAATGCTGCATATGGAAGCGAAGGGAAACAAAAATATTTACCCTCTACTTCTCACTAGCAGGTGAAAGCGTGCTGCTTTCTGGGAAGCAGGGCCTCAGAACACGTAATGGTTCCTCCAGAAGACAAATGCTGTAAAAGTGAATGCACCCCCCAGCTTTCTCTTGGCTTTTATTACTGAGCATGAAGTCACACAGCATGGAATACCTTTTGGGTCACCTTAGGTCAGCTGTCCTGGTGATGTCCCATCCCAACCTCTTGCCCACCCCCAGTCTAACAGTCTCAGGACTGAGTGTGTTGAAGAGACAGGCATAGTGCTGTTCAAGCACTGTTTGGCAGTAGCCGAAACCCTTGTGTGTTATCAACACCGCTGGTAGCAGAGCAACACATTCAATAAAAACTTTCAGCAAGTGCTTAATAAGTAAAGTTACACCATTGGTTGTTGGAGCAATGGGAAAAAGAGCTTTATAACAATTCTTGCAACTCACAGATTGGGTGATTAGAGATACTAAATTGACTCAAGTGTTTTTGTATGTCAGAATGTCTCTTTCCATTGCTAGAACAAAATGCTCAAATAACTTTTTTTGGAAACTCTGCACAGCTGCACAACTCACGAGAAAATGCATGAAAGGCTCATATCTGTTTACTAATGAACCAGACCGCAGAGGAACCTGACACTGACATCCTGGATGGGCTATTGAATGTTGCTTAGCTGAATGTTGCTTGGTCAGTAAAGAAGCTTTGTTTTCAGGAGTATAAGCTGGCAGAGTATTTAAGAGTAATAAACAAAGTAAGTATGGACAAAGACTTATTTGATTGTTTTGAATTTCTTTTGTATTTCAGTGGGTGAGCAGAGCCAGACTCTCTCGTGAAAGAGAAAAATCCAACAAGAGAAAGAAATGTACAACTATGCAGGATGGTACCACTGTGAGGATTAAAAAAACCCCCAACCAAACACAAAACCAAAACCAAACCAAACACAAAACCAAAACCAAAACCAAACACAAAACCAGCTCTGCTCTGTTTAGTAATGTATTTGCAGCAGAATTTGAATGATGGGAAGGTAACAGTGTAATTCTGTTGCAGTATGTGGATGGAAGAAGATTGGCAGAAATACTGAGATGTTTAAAAAACAGTTTCAGAAGGCTGGTAATCAACTTTGTGTTGGGAGGAATATGTTAAAAACAAGGAGGATAGTAACTATCAAGGAGGATAGTAAATCACTCAAGTAACCTTGCAGCTGCGAATAATCCTTGATAACTCAGTGTGAACAACAGCCAGTGATCCTCTGACATGGACCGAATGTAACAGTGCCTGCAACCCTGCTTGTGAGCCTCTGCCCAGGGCTGGCTTTTGGAATCCCTTGGTTAAGTGAGATAAATGGAAATAAATTTGCTCTGTGTTTTGGACTCAGGTTTGTGGCTGTTCTGACTGCCAGTGCTGACTTACACACTGCAAATCAACAAGGTATCACAACCACTAAAATGATGGAAAAAGAAACTCACATGGGAGCAGATGTTATGATAACATTACTGTTAACCCCAATTGCTAGAAGAGCTTTAGGATGGTGCAGTACCTAAGAGTTAATTTATGGAAAAAGTATGAAAAGCATGAGTGCTTCTTGGGTTTAAAATGTCTGGCTGGAGCCTCTCAATTAAAGTTCACTTCCTATCGACATAAAGTTTTGCTTTTATAAAAAGATACTTGTAGAATTGTCTCTCTTTCCCCAAACTACTAAGGAAGCTTATTTTTGTTTGCGCATTGATTATGCCAAGTTTAAAAATTGAACTGATTACCTCAGCTTAAGAAAAACATACTTAACTGTTTTGCCCAAAGAACCTTGGCTTATTGGTTGTTGCTGTGAGCAACTATCAAAGTGATTGCATGAATAGCTCTGACTTCCCTTAATGGAAGAAGGACTAAAAGGGTGCCTGAGAATGCTCTTAGCAGCCTCTCGTAAATCCTTACCACGAAACCTAAAATTCTGCTGATGGCATGAATCAGTAGCACTTCCATCTCCCAAGCAATACTCAAAATAAAAGTGAATGACATAGTAGTACCCCTGGGGAAGCACTTCAGATTAGTGCTGTGCTACATCTCAATTGTTTATTTTAATTCTTCCCATCTGGCTACAGGGAAAACTGTAGCAGCATAGAATCATCTACATGTTTTCTGTCCATGCAGAAAGCATACAAGAAATGCTGGTTAATTTAAATAGTTATTATGTTTTATTCTAAAATGTATTTGACATATAACAATAAAAATTTGAATATATTTATGAATGAAAATGTAAAAATATTCCATTTCAAGGTGTATCTCATACATGTCAACAGAAATTCATGTATCTCTGCAGAAAGATTTTCAAGTAGATGAAAGAAGTATTTTCTGTAGGAAAAATGTTGAAATTTTTAAAAGTTTAGGTCCCATTTTCAACTCCTTGGAGCATTTAAGGATTTGTTTTTTATTAGCCTCAGACATTTCAAAATAATTTGGGCTAATACTGTCTCTGCAGCCCTGATGTTCCTCAGCCAGGAATTTTGAACACAATAAGAATGTTTTACCTTGAATTGACAGCTTTTCCCTCATTTTTACTCATACTTTTCCCCCCTTTCATTCCTGGACTTTCTATTTACCATGGTCTGAGAAACACTGCACAGAAAATATCCTTCTGCCCAGTTCTTCCACTGTAGATGATTGTGCCTGAATCCCTGGAGACTTTCTGTGACGCTTTCTGTTGCTGTTTCTCAGGGGCCTGGAAACTGTTGGTGGTATAAATCATCTACATCTTATGGATTTCCAGACATCAGGGATGCAATTTCCAGGAGACAGGAGTGGGGGAGGTCTTCTTTCATTTTTCAAAACCTTGCAGTAGAATATAATCATTAATGGGTTTCCATTCCCTTTCATATTGGAAGAAGCTCTCTTTAAGGATGTTTTGCATTCAGATTAGCACAAGATCTGTCATTAAATGATATAGGGAAAGACTTTTTTCAATACAGCTTCTGTGGCTCTTATTTTTAATTACATTCCTGCTGCTGTAAATTGATTGTGATTTGTAATCACAATGTTTTAAAACAGAAAATGAAACACTGAATACAGAGGGGTGCTAGAAAACACAAAGGCATTGATATCAACAAGAAATAAAATGTTCTGTCTTAAAAACGAGATTCGGTACTATGAAGGTGAAACAAACAGCATGTGAAGGCATCACTAATCTGGACTGAATTAGAAACTAAATTATGTATGATGTGTGAGCAGGCAAGATGTGGTATGTGCTGGATTTCACTTGCCTGAGAATCTAAACTTAGTGCCTGGTGACCTGTGACTATGCTAAAACATCACTATCTAAACCTTTTTCTACTACATAGTTTAGTAGCACATCTGAAATTGAATCAGTTCAATATCTCTACTCGTGGACACACTTAGGGAAATGCTTCTATAAAAAAGCACATGGCATGACTTTGGGGATGATATTTCTGCTTTCTAGATTGTATGTGATCTAACTGCCTGAGTCATCACGAGAGCATTCAGGACGACAAAACAATGACAGAAACTTCAGGCTTAACAGGGAATGATTTTCGAACTGTATGTTCAGCCACACCTGTGAGCAATGACTTCTCATACACCACACCTGCTTACAGTCTTATTTTTAGAATCACTGTGTTCAGCTGGAAAAGGTCCAACAGTCTAGGACTTTTTTTTCTTAATTAAACTTCACATTATTGTTCTTGGAAATATTTTACCATTGTATCGCAGCTAGACTTGAAATTTTTTGGGTTTTGTCAAAAAGACATTTTGGCAGCAGACCACACAGACATTTTGCATGGAAACCTCCCCACCAACCTGATTCTGATCACTGATACTGATACTGATACTGATTCTTCATTCCTCTTACTAAAGAGTAGATTTTTCAAGTCCAGTCTGGGTAAAACGAAACACAGATCTTAGTTTTGCAACACACTTCCACAACTCTAACTTACAACTTAGGCCTTTTTCATTTTTTTTGTTTCATCTTTTTTCTTCAAGTAGCTTAGTAAATACATTTAAAAAAATTCTTCAGGGAAAAGTACAAGTTCATATTGCTGATTTCAATGATATTTGACACAAACTCTAACATCTACTACATGTTAACTAGCCACCAACAGAAATACTGATCCATGCGGAAATCAGAAATTAGCACAAATAATTCCAAAGTAGCTAGACAAAGCTGGAGTTGTTCAGCCTGGAGAAGAGAAGGCTTCAGGGATACCTTACAGTACCTTCCACTACCTAAAGGGGCTACAAGACAGCTGGAGAGGGGCTTTTGACAGGGGCACAGGGTGACAGGACAAGGAGGAATGACTTCAAACTGATAGAGGGCAAATTTAGATTAGGTATTAGGAAGACATTCTTCACTGTGAGGGTAGAGAGGCACTGGAACAGGTTGCCTGGAGAAGCTGTGTATACCACATCCCTGGAATTGTCTAAGGCGAGGTTGGAAGGAGCTTTGAGCAACCTGGTCTGATTGAAGGTGTCCCTGCTGGGGCATTGGAACTAGATGGTCTTTAAGGTCCCTTCCAACCCAAACCATTCTGTGATGCTATGATTATATGTCACAGGCACATGGACAGGTCCATGGACTGTAGCTGCAGGTTTGCCATGCTTGATCCCATAAGGAAGCTACAGCATTGACTACCTTAACAAAACTGTCCTTGCAGTGCTCTCACACTGGGTATGATGTGCATTCCTGTAACCATGAGCTGGCCATGAGCGCACAAAGGGCAAAGCAGCTGGGTGTCATGCTCTTAAATCAACCCCATGCTCACCAGGAATGCATCACGCTTCTCTTGATGACACTGTGCAGCAACTAAAGGTGATAAACATCTAGCCAATTTTTTCCATTTCTTTTTTGCTTCAGTCAATGTTTATTGAATCTGGTCAGTGACTGCCAGTCATTTCAGCACCAGGCATTTATTATCATTTACTCTGTAAATACAGAGGAGCAATGAACTGCAACACTGGATTCAGTCACACCATAACACAGGAAAAGTCTAAATTTGAATCAGACTCTGCCACATGAGCCAACATGTACAGTAATAGATATATGTGTTCTGTCACATCTGGTAAGGGAATTAAACAATATCGCTACACACGAAGTTTTGAGTCTCTAAGCTGAGGCCTACAGAGATTTCACTGGAATTTTTCTTTTCATAAGAAACAAAACCCCAAAAATCTTCCTACTTGCAGAGTGGGTGAGTTTGGGTGGGATCAGTGGAGGCCATCTAGTCCAGCCTCCCTGCTCCAGCACAGTCCCCTAGAACATGTTACTTGAGATTTTGCCCAGATAGCTTTTGCATATCTTTTGCATTCACAAAAGTTATAAGCACATGCTGCAAATGCTGAGAGAGATATCAGCAGCTCATTCCTTGTGTTGCAAGGATCACAAGCTCCCATACCACTTTCTATGACATGTGGAATCATGGAATCATAGAAAGATGGAATGGACTGCATCAGAAGGGACCTTAAAGACCATCTAGTTCCAAAGCCTCTGCCATGGGACATCTTCCATTAAAGCAGGTTGCTCAAAGTCTCATCTGACCTGACTCTGAAAGATGCTTGACAGCACAAATGTCAGATTTATAATGCCTTTAGTTCAGGGATGAGCTTTGTCTGTCATGCTAGCCACATGTTCCTGTATGTCAATGAGGCTGTGACTGCACTGCGTGTGGCACTCATGGTGTTGAGGATGATAACAGGCAGATAAATGTTTTGGACTTTTCCTGGCCCACGTTTGCCCTGCTCCACAGAGAAGCCTTGTTGAAATGCTGCCAGCACAGGCCACAAGTGGTCCATGCAACTGAAGATTTGGCAGTGAAGAAGAACTTCTGGCTGTGAGCCTCCAGACTCAGTTGCTTTCCATCTGCCGGTGAGGGGCAGCCTCATGACAGGCAGGGTGGCAGTGATTCTTTGGGAAGGAACTAAGGGACCCTGATGAAGCAAATGGGAACAGCCTTAAAACAAGAAATGCAGGGAGTTGAGCTGGGGCTATACAGAGAATCGAGCTGGCTGTTCCTACCCATCTGTCCTCTGCAGCATCTAGATTGCTTCATTGGTCCAGCCCTCCATGTTTGAATTTACGCTGTAGAGCAGTTTCATTTATTGTTAACAAGATTCTCCAGACTGTTTGATATTGACACAATACCTCTTCCTTTTTTTTTTTTTAAGTATCTGTTTGACTGGGCACTGCAGCACTCAGCAGTCAGATCTCTGATGGACTTAGGGTAATATTTGCTTTTATCTTAGAGCTGAGGAAAAGGGAAGGGAAGAACAAAGCTGCTGTAGTAGCACTTGTGGACTGGTGGACAGGGAGATCACAAAGCATCTTTCACTGACTCCTAGGCACTAAGCAAGATCACCAATTTTCAGTACTGATTACTAAAAGGCCTGTAGTAGCCATATCTTCAGTGAATATGGTTATAGGGTGTGTAAAAACAAAAAGGGAAGTTGTATCAGAATGATTCTTCATCCTTTTAACAATTTAGAGCTTCAGATACTCATGAGCTTAACAGTAAAAGAAAAGACTTTGGGAAAAATCTCTGGTTTCTCAACCAGAGCTAGGGTACATATGTATCCCTCTTAAGATTTAGCATTGGTGCTCCAGAACTATACTAAGGAGATAAAAGGGGAAAAAATTACCAGCACCAAAAAATCCCACCAAAATATCCCCCAATACCAACTAGATTTTTTTTTAAATCTTAAGAAGTGATAAAAACAATTCAAAGTATGATTCAATTGCGTGTCTGTTTAGCATAGGCATGAAAAAGAAGATGTGAAAACTTCTGCACAAAAGCATGCATTTTAATTTAGTTCTCAAATAGAGTCCAACTGTGTATTTACAGTCCAACAGACATTCAAAAATAATCCAAATCAAACTGGAAATTTATAAATTAAAGTAATATATCTGTAAAGAAAAAAAAATGGAACAAAAAAGAAAACTTTCCAGACTATATTGATTCTGCTTTAAAACAATAATCCGTCTTCCTGTGAAACTGCAGTTTAACACCAGGAGTCTATCGTGCTGAAGATCAAATGGTAAAGACTAATTCAGAATGTGAGATTTTCCTAGAAACCGTCTCATGGATTCTTGTGAAATTTTTATTTTTTTTCATATGTTTTCTCTGACTGATAGTCTTTGCTAAAATAAAACTATAGAATTTTGTATTTAAAATGCTGTATTCCTCTTTTCAATGCAACTCCTCTTTAAAAATCCTTTTCACAGGCCGGTATGGTGTGGAAGTACTTCCAGTACTTCCAGTGAAAGAATAACATCCAATATAGGATGCTATTTAGATATTGTGTGTTTAACCACTTAAAAATTGAATTTCCATCGATAGAGGGTATTTTACGTGTACATCCATGCTTCAGAGGGTATTTTATAACGTGAGGCTGTGAATAGGCAATATCATGCACTGTCTGTGATGGGAAACTCAGAGACTGGGAGTCCAAACTTCTGGGTTTTGGGCTTAATCACTCAAACTGGTGCCAGTGGGGCTGCACTCCATCCAGGGTCTTCATGACACCTCTCTATGCTCATTTCCCATGGAAACCATGGACAATGTGGGAGCAGAGCCAGCAGGCAAATGGTTCAAAGGCTGATGCCCACAACCAGCACCCACACAGGCACTTCAGTTCAAAGAGGGATGGTTGGCAGAGAGTGAATTTCACCAGCACCCTGCCCAGGGGAAGGCAGCAACACAACCCATGCTATCCAGGGGCACCATGAGGATCATGAGATCCTTCCTTGACTACTCCTGGAGTGTCCTGCTCTGGGGCCCTCAAAATAAAAAGGACATTGACCTGCCAGAGTGGGTCCAAAGGAGGCCATGAAATGATGAGAAGCTGGACCACCTCTCCTGTGCAGAGAGGTGGTGAGAGCTGGAGTTGTTCAGCCTGGAGGAGGCCAAGGGGAGACCTTACTGCCCTTTCCAGTGCCTAAAGGGGCTGCAAGAGAGCCGGAGAGGGACTTTTGATGAGGGCATGAAGTGACAGGAAAAGGGGGAATGTCTTTAAACCGACTGTAGGTTTAGATTAGATATAAGGAAGAAATTCTGGACTGTGAGGGTGGTAAGGCACTGGCACAGATTGCCCAGAGAAGCTTTGGATGTCTCATCCCTCGAAATGTTCAAGGCCAGGTTGGAAGGGGTTCTAAGAATCCTGGTCTAGTGGAAGTTGTCCCTGCCCATGGCATGGGTGTTGGAACAAAATGGCTTTTAAAGGTCTCCTCCAACCCAAAGGATGCTGTGATTCTGTGATTCTATGGTTTGTCCCAGTGACAAATAATACAGAGAATACAATAAATAGAGAGACAAACACCTCAGCAATTAAATTGCAATGTTCAGAGAGGAGCAGCTGAGATGGGTGTGAGCAAGGCCAGGCCCCAGATATGCTCATGGCAATAGAAACAGTTGCCATGGAGACAATAAAGAAAGGTCGACCAAAGGAATTACCAACATCCACCAGTCTAAGGGTGCCTGATGTTGAATTATGCAGGGTGATGTGGCTGCAGCCCCAGTGCTATCTTGGAGCCCAGGGAGCACTGAACACATATATTTTGTTTTGCTGTGCTGCAGTTGGAAAACAAACAAAGAAACCCCCTCCCAAAACCAAACCAAAACAAAGGCAGCCACAGCAATAAATGGAACAAAACCTTTTATGAACTGAATCATTCGCCTTGCCTGTGCTGGAAGAAGGATTTCTGCTGATGCTACTTCTTAGCATTTAACTCACTGTGAGTCACAGAAAATAGTGTTGACATGAGGAAAGGAGAGAAGGCAAATCAATAATCCTTGATCATTGGAAAGCTAAAGCCATTAGAAGCACATGGAAGATTGAGATTCTCATCAGGGCAGGTATTGTTCCTCCCTGCACATCTGCTTCTCTGCTTCCCAGTTTCAAGGTCACATGCAGCATAGAACAGCACAGCATAGTTGGACCAGTCCTGGGTTTTAACCTGGGCCAAAATCAGTCATTAATGTAAAACATAAAAAGAAAATCCCATGTGACAAAATAAAAAAGCACCACAGAAGCGTCATGTATGCAGCAAGGCAGATGGTGTTTCGCAGCCCATAAGAATAAGAAGTTTCTATAAATTCCAAAGTAGATTGTTGTAATCCTTATTAAGGAAAAAATATTATTTTAAATTTCATACTATAGTTTTTCTGCACAGCATTATTACCAGCTTAGCATGCCTGCAATTAGGTTATATCCTTGTTTTTAGTAGAGGTGTTCTCATTGATGGGAGGACTGTGAGGATATCTGTTGACTTTACTTGGAGCAAAGAGGGTGAAGAAAGAGAAGCTGCTGCTTTCACAAGGAAAATGGAAATGTTGAGATTTTTCTGGTGAAAACCAAATATTAATTTTACTTAATTTGTGTTGTATTATCTACAGTAGAGCTTGAAAATGAGTGCTCACAGAGCTTTTCATGGTAAAGTGCAAGTGCCTACAAGGCTATGAAAGACCCTGTCAACTAAGCACATGACACAGTATATGTTTTCTATTTAAGAAATAAACACACAAAAAAGTAATTTGTATATAACTTAAGCCAGAAACTTAAATGAACAGGATATGAGTGTCTGACTTCCCTGTTTTCCTTTTAGAACACTCCACGGTAGCTCAACAAGAATTATTGTTAGGTTATATACTACCATGGCAAAACCATGTGTGCCTAAAACGTTTGAAGAAGAAACTTTCAGGGATTCCATTTTTTTTTTTATTAAGTCATTTGTTGATTCCAGAGATATGAAATTGAAGTCTTTGGGTGCACTTACATGGGTGTAATCTCTAGCTTGAAAATTGAATGCTGGACAATTAGAATTGGCTCATAGCGCTTTGCTTTGCTGATACCAACACTTTCCTTGGAAGATATAGAAAATTAAATTAATGCTTTTGAAGAGTTTTGGAGCTCTTGTAAAGGTAAGTTATAATATAGTAAGTGTGAAATATAATTAACATAAACACAATGAGATTTTTTTTTCACCTAAAGGCTAAAATTATACAGCAGTAATAAAAGAAATATATTGTGGTTCAGAGAAAATAAGTTGGTAGTTATCCATAATACATGTACTCCCAAAAGTGTCCCTTAACAGAATTTAGGTGGATCTAGTAGAATTTTTTGATAGGCTATTTTTTTCTGGAATTTAAGTTTCGATTATCCTCTCATGGCTTTCAGTTTTGGAAGAAAACAAAAAAGACCATACGAGGTCTCTCATCTATGTGCTGTGTGGTTGCTGAGGGTTGGTCCAGGTCAGTGGCTAAGCACTCACATAGCTGCTTGCTCGTGGAGGGTACAGACTCATGCGCCAAGAAAAAGACAATCTAATAAGAATGATGTTTTGTTGGCTTTTTTTAAAGTGAATCAAACACAATTATTCATCACCTCTCCCCAGCAGACTGATGCCAAGGCAATCTCTGAGCACTGGCAAATTTAGCAAGAGCAGCCCTCCAGCCTGAGGCTCTTATGTTGTATGATACAGAATATTGCTTGGTCACATCAGCAAGATGCTTGAGCCTCTTTGCTTATAAAACCATGTTTTCTGGACCACCACTTTAAATAACAGTTGAGTCTATAATGGTGTCTTCTTCCTATTCTAAAGACTGTTAACAAAGGCTCCGTTTGGAAATCAAAATGCATCTATATTTAAACCTAAGACACTGAAGTTTAGAAATACTTCTAGTTTAGTGTTTCATTCTCACCAGTAAAATCTGCATTTTAAATGCAAAACAAAATAGTGAAGGTTAAAATGACAAATTGATACACAGCTACTGAAGACAGCTTATGACTGAAATTATTCTGAAAACTGGTATTAAAGAAAAGCACGTGTGTGAGTGGGATGATATTGCTGCATAGCATCAGAAGACTGCTTAAATATTAAATGTTAAATATTAAATATTAAATGTTACTTCTAATGGCTTTAGTCAAACTCGCTGTAGACAAATCAAGTTAGAATCTCTTGATACTCTAATACAAGACATTTAACCTTTTCAAAGTTTCACTAAGATGCCTCCTAAATCAGTTTTCAGTATTTTCCTGAAATTTTCTGGTTCTCAGCTGGAAACAGGTGTTTATTACAATTTTCAGAATGCTCCCACTTTCAAAATTACATCCTTAGTTTTGCAGTCTTGTTGTAATCACTTGGCTTCACTCAATTCAGCAGAAGGTTTTCAGTCAGTTTCAAGTGTTTTCCTGATACTCAGTCAGTGACTCCAGATGGGGTTTTATCTTTTGTACTCATCTAAAGTTCATTTACAAGTCATCCATAATTTCTTTTTTTAATCTTCAATGTAAGATTGTAAGCACCTGTCAGGAGTAAAACAGAAACAGTTCAATGTTCCTTAATAAATGTTGTGCTTTTTTAATTTACATGTTAAATTCTTAAAAATAGATAGTTTAGTAGGTTATAAAGACATTTGGACAAAAGCTGCTCAAGCACTTCCAAAAATTTTAGTCTACTATTTCAAATACTACAAGTTTGAGTTGTGGGGGTTTCTTCATTTGTTTGGTAGGTGCATTTTGGCCATATTTACAAAATACTTGTAAAACAAGCCAAGCATTTTACAGTTATGCTGAATTTAGACTGATGAATTTCCTCTGAGTATAGATTTATTCTTAGCTAGTTGTCCAACTTCCATTACACTTTCATGACAACTCAGACTGACGTGTGAAAAAACATAGTTATGGTTCTTGTTATGTGAGTCTTTGCAGTGGCTCCATCTCTGTGGATAAGCTATTGAAACAAATTTTCCACCTAAATCCAAATAATCCATCAGTTTCTTAATATTGTTCTTATGTCTTTCTCTAAAAAATATGATATACTCTGGCAGAAAAAGCTTGAGAGACATGGCTTGTGATCTTACAACAGACATGCAGAATGGTCATAGGGCTTAAATAAAAGCAAACAAGAATAATATATTTGCATCCTTTTGTGCATATGAATATCAAGTACTCAATACTTTTTTCTTCTCACTATTAAAAAAACCCCAAGAAACGAACCAAATCACAAAGAAATGAAAGGCAAAGTCGAGAGAACTGAGAAACTCAGAACATCTGTGATAACATTGTCAATTAGACATGATTGACTCTAATGAATCTTTTAGTTATATGGGCATATTTGGGTTGAATTTTCATATAGTGAAGCTTTGTCATAAAAAGAAGTGTCAGACAGTTGTCATTCCACTCCCCACATTAGACAATTAGTGCAGGTTCACAAATACCAACTCTTATAATTTCATGGAGACTGACATTGAAATGCTATGAAGATCTAGGCAACCTTTAACTTCTAAGTGAGGGAGATTTGGACACCAAATCTGCAACACAGTTGAGGAATCTCAGGCCAGTGGGTCTCTTTATTTTTAAAATCTCAACATTCTTTCCTCTGTTGCCCAAGAATGGTACTTCCAGGTGCATTGATGTTTTTTCATCTTTGTACTGTGTCAAGCAGGAAAGGGCCAAAGATCACCTTTGCTCCCAACTAGCAAAAATCTGGGAGATGGATAATACTATTTGTCTTATGGAAGGGAATGTATAACATTCAATTCCAAGGTTAGCAAATCTGAGATGAAATATTATTTACACTTTTAATTTCAGAAGAAATAATGAAATGTCAATATTAAAAAAAAAATCTTCAGTTAGATATGCCTCTGACAGTTCTGCCTGCAAAGCGTGGGAGTATCTGTCAGAAAATCAGCTTCCAAGATTCAAGTGATATGTCCTCATCAACAGCTTTGCCAAGAAAATGGTAACCCTTTATGTTTGTTTTTCGGCTGTACTCATTACTCTTCATAGCTTTTTGCAATATTGGCAGTTGGCAAAGTTTAAGGCACCCCAATTAATTCATTTGGCAACTCAGATCTTGTACTTGTACTGGGCATCTACAAGTGCTCAGACTGCCTGAAGCAATGTGAAAGAACAGGATAAAAAAAGTCTGCTGATAGAAACACTGGCGAAGGCAACACACAACTTTACTAGTTCAGCCTTAAAATAGATCCTTAGAGCAGAAAGGAATTATCAACTGGAGTTGATAAACTTTTGGAAGTAAAACTCTGTATCAAAAATTTAATGCAGTTATATTTCATGACATTAATCAGTCAGTCACAAAGCTGTCCCAAACATTCCTTATGACAAAATATTTATTTTGAGATTTCTTGTTTGGTCATATCATGTGCTAGACTCTGTGCATGCTCACAGCAAGATAACTTTGGATTGCAATGAGCTATTTTGCTCTTGAAGCTATTGAGTGTCTTCCTCAGATTTGGGAAGAAGAGTTTGAGTGAGTGTTGCGGTGTGTATTATAAGTTTAATTATGCATTTGTACTCTATTTTATGTACAGTTCTGTTATCCCCAGCTATCCCTTATTAGCCCTGCCTGTAAATGGACTGCCCTGGTCTCCCCCTTCCTTTGATCCCACTTAGTT
>WEIV01018831.1:1581-17618 GCA_013390005.1 Calyptomena viridis | reverse complement strand
AGCCCCTCAGGGTGGCTGCGAGCTGGCCTGGGCTTGTCGGGGTACAGCCATCTGAGGAGAAGATGTGAAAAACGTTCTTTGAACAGAGTTGCAAATAAAACAGATCTGTGGCAGTAGCTCACGTTTGGGTATATAGGAAAGGTCTCATGGCCCAGGAGTAGAAGTGCTGCATTTAAGCAGTCAGAGGCAGCAATAGCAGAGGAGTCTGGGCTGCGCCTGAGCTTCCAAGGGGGTAACTACAAAAAAGAAAATCTTCTGGAGTTTTTTCCTTAATCCCATCTACCAGGTGTTTGCTTAAGCTGCAACACTAAGACTTTGGCTTTTTGTTTTCCTTTCAAATGTTTGAGAGGTGGTTCTTATAGGGGTTCTTTGCTTCTTTCAATTTTTTTTTTTGTTCTATTTTTTTTTTTTTGTTCACCTTAATACTCCCTATACAAGGATGTTTTCTCCTGCCATGAAATTCAGCTCATTACACCAATTGCCATATATGTTAAGCTGCTTTTTGTTTTTCATTGTTCCTCATTTTTCATCAGCTAGGGCAGCACAAAGAAAAAGCACTGTTGAGGCAATGCCACATCATCAGGGAATGAATAATTCAGGAGAGAAGGGGCAACAACTAGTAACTTTGGAGTGAGCTAATTCCCTGGTAATTTTATGGACAATGTCTTTGGGCAGATTCATTCTGTGCTGTCATGCAGAGACACATTGAAATAACCAAAACATGGAAATATTTTATGCATCTGAGACAAAGACAAGCACATTTTGACCTGTCATTTTTATGCCTCCAGCTTTTATTCTTCATTCTTTATTTAGAGAATAGAGCTGTAGAAGTTAACCAGCCAATAATTTTTTTTTCCAAAATAAGTGTCTCCACTTGAAAGCAGAGCAAACTGGGAGAGTGCAGGAGCTGCTTTGTCTCAAAACCATGTAGGACTTCAGTCAAAGAGAGATCCTGTCAGAGTTTTCCTTCTTTCCCTCTTCCATGTTGCCCCATGCTACCATATTTGGAATGAAAAGACATTTTCAATCTCTTTTCAGGCAGCACCAGCCTCAGCTGTTGCTTTCAGCTCAGTTCTAGCTGTTACAGAACATTACTATCCCCATAAACAGACAATCAATGCTGCCACTTCCGCTGAACAAGCAACTAAGCTGTGTGCATCACTTGTTTCATACAACATCTCCCAAAATGTGTAATACTTTTTTTTTGTTCTGATGTGACACAAAGTTGACAAGAATTTGGGAGCCGGAAAAAAACCAAAATGAACTAGAATAATAATTTGGACACAAACCCAACCTTTTAATGAAGGTTGACAGCATTTAAAAATAAACCCCTTCCAAGGGGAAAAAAAAATCAGAACACAGAAAAGTTAAAAAGAAAATCAGAGAGACTGTAAAGTCATAAGAAAATTTAAAAACTGAAAATTTATCAACTCTTATGTTGAGTTGATAATTTTAGCAATGGTTGATAACTTTAGGATGGAAACTTTAGCAATGGTTCCTTTTTGACTGCTTGTGAAGCTACAACACACTGCATATTTTGAAATACATATGTGGAAGGGATGATTTTTTTCCCTCTGAATGATCAGAATGCTAGGCTATGTGTCTCAAACACAGAAAAATTATATCTGGACAAAATCCCTTTCTTTTTGTAGATCAGAATAAACACAGTAGCTATCACTGCAAGAATAAAGAGGGGCAATTCTGCAGAACTGAGAAGGTGCTCATCAGGGTAAGTGGGAGAGCACAGGGTAATTTGGTGGGCACTAAACCAGACTGTGGTGGCTGAGGTCAAAAGCATTTGTCTGCACAGAAGATACAGTCAGACACCATGATTAGAGACATTTTTGTGGTGCATATGGGAGTAAATCTGTTTCTGCAGAATGAAAAGAATGAAAAATGCATGTGTTTTACCAATGCAATTACTGCCTGGGAAAGGAGGCCAAAAGGAGGGAGAATGTGAAGTATTCACCCAGTCTGACATCTCTTCAAGTGTCTGCCCTCAAGTTCATAATGCTAATGTCTAAAATCACTGCATGATGGTGGTTGTGAGGAGAAAAAGATCTTCACCTCCACAGAGTGCTCCTGTGTGGGTAAAAAGACAACTCTCTGGTCCCCAGCACATTCCTGAAAGGAAGCAGACAAGAATCACATCCCAACTGAGCCCATGGTAGTTTTGAATTCAGATTTGATATCCTACTGCTAAACATCCTTCTGACTTGATGATCCTAGGGGTCTTTTCCACTGTAAATGATTCTATGATTTTGCAGCAATCTATCCAAGCTGGCAGTAACCACTCAGGTGGTTCGCATGGTCATCACATCCTGAGGTGGAAATCAGTGTTTGTGATTCGAGCTGAGGCTTACACACCTAGAGAAGCCATTACAGGCTAGGAGCTCATTTTTCATGCAATCATAGAATCATTAAGGTTGGAGAAGACTTCTAAGATCATCAAGTTCAACCATTAAATTCATCACTGTCTAGCCCACCACTAAACCATGTCCCTGAATCCAGATATATGTGTCTTTTACATGCCTCCAGGGATGGTGATTCCAGTATTGCCCTGGGCAACTTGTTCCACTGCTTGACAACCCTTTCCATGAAGAATTTTTTCCCAATATCCAAACCAAACCTCTTCTGGTGCAGCTTGAGGCTGTTTCCTTTCATCCTGTCCCTTGTTACTTGGGAGAAGAGACTGAACTTCATGTGGCTACACCCTTCTTTCGGGTAGTTGTAGATGTCAATAAGGTCTTCCCAGGCTTTGTTTTCTCCAGATTAAACAACCCCAGCTCCCTCAGCTGCTCCTTGTAAGACCTGTGCTCTGTGGCCTTTCTCTGGGCACAGGTTTGGACATAGGTTTGAAGAAAAATGTAGGTTTGAAGCAAGTTTGGAGCAAAATACCCTGCAGAAGCTGCATGGTCTCGACTCTCCCATGTCCTGCTGTACACAAGGTTGCACGGTGAGGGCAATCTGACACAAAGGAAGGATGGCCCTGCTCTCCTGTGGAGGAGAACTAGGACTCTGACCTGCCTTCAAAAGCAGTGGCTGTTTTTCAGACAGCAGAAAGCAGAGGAATGCTCTGCTTTGTCTGCCATGCCCACCCTGGAAGGGGTCCATGCAAATCCCTGCATCACAACCCATGTTCCCAGAAGCTCAATGACAAACAATAGGCAAAGAAGCTTTGAGCAGCCTGGTCTAAGGGAAGGTGTCCCTGCCCATGGATAATCTTTGAGATCCTTTCCAGCTCAAATCATTATGTGACTCTATGATTCCATGCCTTTCTTATCAGGTTTACACAATTATTAGAAAAATGTTACCATTTTCAGTACAGAAACTGTCAGGAAGAGACACATCCAGAGCTAGCATCCAGAAGCAAAATGCTTTGATCAGGAAAAGGAGAAACCAGTGTGTGTTAACCCAGGGTTGACCAACCTGCTTGGCTAGAGTGTTTCTGCAGCAAGGGCATACTCAGACTCAAAGAAAAGACATTTTTGAATGATTCTGCACTATATTTGGGAGCTAGAGATCAAGAAGGAAATGCCAGGAATGAGAAATGGAGATTATAGGCCACTCTCTGTTTAAGATTTGTCCTAGAGCTGATACACTGAATGGGAGATGGATGAATCAGCACAGATGGAAATACTGGGAAATGAGGGAGTGACCCAGTGTATCTGCTCTGTTCCTAAACACGTTTGTTTGATTTTTGGTAAGTACACTTTGGACATTTTTCATTGTAGTCAAGGCAGTCTTTGCTGTGTGTTTGTGGTTTTATTCAAAGAGCAGCAAATGAATCTTGTGAAACCTTTGGCGTTCCCTAGATGTACTTTAAATAGCTATTACTTAATCTGTGATACACACACTGCAAAAGGATGGTTTGTTATGCATATTGAATTGTAGACTCTGCATCTCAGAAGAGAGATGATTCTGAGCAGTTGCCACTAAAACCCAAATCCCATCTGAAAACTGTAAGATTTTTCTCTACAAAACACACCACAAGTGTTCTGGCCGTTTTTCAAGCATCATGTTACTTTCTAGTTCCACAAAAATCTTAATTGAAGTCCTTTAAAATAGAAAAGCTTGAGAGTATTTTCTTAGAATAAGAAAAAAAAAATTTCTGCTAAGTCTTTCAGCTTGGCACACTACCTATTTTTTTTCTGTGAGATGCTAGTGAACTTTTTCACTGGCAAAAGGTTACAAATAAAATGGTCATTTTAAAAAACAGCAAACTTAAATTCTGAATGTGTAAATGCAGGAATTTATGTAATCAAAGGATAGAAACATACAGCAGGACATATAAGCCATAGGCATGTAATTAAAACGATCCAGTCTCAGTATGAATATTAAAGACTGGAAATAGGCTGTCCATAAATCCTGTACAGAAATAATTCATTGTGTAGTTTTGAATAATTAAATATCAGGCAATCAAGACTTTGTAGAAGCAGTTTGTGAATAACAGCACATAGAATTTCTGAATGCATTGTTTTAAAAAAACAATAATTCAACTTAATTGAGCACAAATGCAAGGATTTTTAAGCTATATCAATATTTTGTTTTGCTTTATTTTGTTTTCTGGTAAAGACCATGGTCACTTGGAGACTAGGAATTTTTTCCAAGTCAAAATTTAGCTGATGATATTCCTATTTAACTAGCTATTTACCACTGTGAACTTGTGGTGGCCTGTAATCCTTTCCCAGGAGCTTGTCCATGTCCTTCAGCCAGCGTCCTGGCCTATATCTGAAGGCAGCCAGCCTCTGTGGAGTATGGTGCAGGGGGGCTGGGGAGGGAAGCAGATGCTCTGCATGAGCCCACCTGGCTGTTTCAGCCCTCTTGAGACCTGCAGGTCTCACAGGGTCCACAGCTGCCCCACAAATCACAGAGCACCTGAAGACCTTAAATATTTTGTGCCTGGAGTCCTGAATGTCACCTCATTTAACTGTTTAAGCAACAACTTTGAGACCTGGTGGGTACTGATTGCGCTCAGACTTCCTCTTAGCCTTTAGATTATTTATAAGGCAGAAGGTTTTTTATAATGATGGTGGTGAAACACTGGCACAGCTTGCTGAGAGAAGTGGTAGGTCCTCTATCTCTGGAAATGTTCAAGGTCAGGCTGAACAGGGCTCTGAGCGACGTGACCTACTTGAGGATGTCCCTGTCTGTGGTAGGGGGGGCTAAACTAGCTGACCTTAAAAGGTCCCTTCCAACCTAAACTATTTTATGATTCCATGATTCTATTATTCCTGTCTCGTTACACCCAGGCAACTCCAGAAATGTTGTTATTATTTCTGTATTATCCCTGTATGATATTCCCAGCTGCTGATATGCTGTGCTGAGATGCTTGAACTGCTAGTCACTGTCCACAATGTGATGAATGGCTCACTATTTTTTCTTCAGAATTGCCAGGGTGACCAGCTCTAACAGAATAGCACAAGAGACAGGAAGGAAATATCTAGCACACACCCAGAGATTCATAGAATCATGGAATGATTATTGTTCAGCTTAGATATAGAGCATGAACTTTACACTTCTCGTAGTCTATACTTATGCTCAGAACCTCAATGGCTCTGTAAATCCAATGTTCTTTTATGTCCACTAATATTACTGCCTTCAAATGCCAACAAAATCCACAAAGTCATTATGAATTGCGTAGAAAAAACAGTTAGTGCTCTTATTTTCTGCAGTTCCTTAGCAATGTCTTAAAAAACATATGTACACCAGAAAACACAACATAAAATGAATAGCTTTTACCTTGAACAGATATGAATACTGTAATAAAAATAAAGCCAAAATTTCTAGGGACCTTAATTAAGCAGTGTCCTACCATTCACAGAAATGCAACAGCAAAAGCAAGTGGAAATCATAGTAAAGGTTCACTTTGACCTATAACTAATGTTGATCAAAACATTACATCTGCTTTCCTACATATACCCAAACGAAATTAGATCACTGACTGAAATATTCATGAACACATAGCTCATGCCCAAAGTGAACAACATGGATTCCTAAGCAGGCACAGGAATCTTTCATTTCTGAAAGTGCCACTATGTCTATTGTGCTAAAAATAAGCACGTATTCCTAAAAGGAACTAAAAAGGAAAATGTCCTTTTACTGGATTGTAAAGGATGACACTTCTTACATAATGAGACATAAGTCTGGCATCAATAACAAAGGTGATGCTTTTGTGAACAGAAGTGGAGACAAGGCATGGATACACTTCCCTAGGATAAATCAATTACCCATGACATACCCTGTGTAAACATGCTGTAGTTAAAAAACTCCAGAACATTTTGCCATGAAGAATACTGTACTAGGTCTATCCGAGCCCCAGCAGCCTTAGCAGTGCTAGGAGATAACACTCCACTGTTTTGACTGCTGTGAGGGAGAGGCAGAGGGGACACGAGCAGGTCAGGTGACCCAGACTGACCAAAGGGATATTCCAGACCATATGACGTCAACTCAGATATAAAAGAACAGCAGGGGTGGGGGCACGGGGTTGTTCTCCGATGGCTGCCTGCTGAAGGGACAACCAACGCGTAGGGCCCTGCTTCTCAGGACGCGACCTGACCTTCGTTGAATGGGAAGTAGAGATTAGATTTGCCTTCTCTTTGCGTCTTGTGCACGCAAATCTTTCTTTGCTTGTATTAAACTGCCTGGTCTTAACACCCAAGAATTTGTCATCTTATTGGTAAAGGGGAGGGGCAAGAGACTGTCCGGGTACTTGGCACCCAGCCAGGGTCAACCTGTTACTAGAATAATGAATTTGCAGGAGTTACTTCTCACTTTTTTCTGGCAATAGAAATTACTTAAAAAATATGTACAGAGCCATAGAGGACATCTGCAGCTGAGTGATGACCTGCTTTCCATGTGCCCATAAAGCACCTCATACCTGGGTTATCATTTCTGTGATGAAAGGAGTAGTAAAACAACCCATATCAGCCATATGTAGTTCTTGAGTACATTTAACTTCCACACCAATTTTCAGAAGAAATACTTACTTCTAATATAGTAATCTTTGAAGTTTATTTGGGTAGGAAAGACAGGATTTAGGTATATTTTGCTGAAAAATATTCTTCCTTTTGTTAGTTTTATAGGTCAGCAAAATGTCACATTTCTCTTTTTACAGGAGCTTCTAGCAGGGTAGTGTGCAATTTAACTTCAGGAGAATTACATCCTGTTTTTGACCATTGTGCAGAGTAAAATTCTTACTGGCAAGCACATGATGATTTAGTCAATGTTTAAATTAATTTGGTACAATAATATCCAAATGTGGCAACATATTATGGTATTTACAATTGGACCAGGCCATTGGAATGAAAGGAAAGTACAATTAAGCCCTATGAAGGATGTGCATACAGTATCTCAAATGTTTACAAACTGCTTGTTTTGTGCTTTACTGATTTAGCAAGAATTCTCAGTGCTACTGCTATCCAAAGAATCCCGGGTATATTCTCTCTGAGCTTTGCTTATAAATGGGTAGATATAACTAAAATATAAGGATGAAACAGAGTTGACCTTAAATAACCATATGTCTCTATTCCACTGTGTCTCACATCTTTGCCTTTCCACATTCTTTGTGTATCTCAGTAGTGTGCTTTCTTTTCCTTTCAGCAGAAATTTGAGAGAAAGACAAATTTCAGAAGTGCTCATTTTTGAATGCAGCTGATGTCCTGCAAAAACTGAGGACTGTCTCCAGTTTGTTTTTCTATCTTCAAAATGGTGTTAATAGCAATGCTATTAGCTGGCTCTCTGGGGCCTGATGACATGGGTCACAACATGCTTCCATGATGTATTTTACTCAAAAACATTATGATCTGCCACTTCAAGGGGTTCAGTGTGTGAATATTGCTACAACAGGGTATCCATTTGCATCTTTCACATAAAATTAGGAGAACTCTATTGTAAATTAAGAGTGGTTTAACTTCAAATGAATTAACTGTTCAGGTAAGTTTAGTAGACTGGCTATCTGATGTGGAAGAGAAAAAATAATTCTGTTATATGTAGTTTGGAAATAAGAAAATCTTGTGTTCTGCTATGCCAAATGCTATGCTGGTTGGAAACTCATCTGTGCCATGAAAAATGGATCTCCCTTTGTTCAACGTGAGCATTTAACTAAGCAGAAGAAGAGCTTCTTCTCCTCATTCCTGTGCTTGTGCTGTACCATATTATGTTTATCTCCAGAAACTATGACAAGGATGTTTGTCTCAAAATATGCTGCCCAATCTCCACCTGGTCCATGTTGTCCGGCCAAATCTTGATCTTTTTCACAGTGTGTTCATACCAACAGTCCTTGGTTATTACCAACAATTCTTGTCTATTATTACCAATAGTCCTTGGCTACTCCACAGCCATTCAGCTATCAGTGTTTGAGATGTACACATCAGCCCCTTATCTTCTGGAATTCTGTAATGTTCAACTGTTTCTACTCACTTTGCTGGAAAAGAAATATTCACTTCTTTCCCACATAACAGAAGGAGACTTTTATATTCCAGGCTTCCGTTGTTCTGGCTGGCATGCCGTGTGCACCATGGGTACTAGCTCTCAGCAGTTCTTTTTCCACCTCACTAGTAAGGTGCTTAGTCCACAGTGGTTTAGGCCTCCATACAACCTTCTTTAAACTTTCATTCATCAAGCTTCCTGGGAAACAGCATTTTTAAGTCCAAAGCCTGATTCTTTGATAAAAAAGTTACTAGAACCACAATAAATGTTGGACCCAAAAGAAATGGTACTTTTTGCAGATGTTTTCTTCCCCAGGAGTGTTGATGTCAAGCAAGACTTTTCATAACTCATTTGTGGTTTGGGTCAGAGGCAGTGAACATTTCCCAGGAAGTATGCAAAGCCACCTTCTCCAGGAATTCTGAACCACAGCCTAAGTGCGAGGCTCATAATGATGCATTCATCATTATGTTTATCTCACCCTGTGAATTTACCTGGAATTAAACGCAGTTGAATTGATCATCTGAGCATGCTGGTGAGGCAACAGTTTTAATTGACTGATATCTTTAGCACGTGTTAAAATAAGAAGTTTTTGCATGCACCAACATCTACTCACTGGTAGGTGGTGTCTCACACTAGGTGATGCCCTATACCACTAATTGTGTCAAAAGAACTGACTGTCAGGCCATGGTCTGGATTGGCCTGAGAAGAGCAACAATCGTGTTTTCACAGAACAACTGGATGGCAGAGGCTGAAAGGGACTTCTGCATGAGACCTTGCTTAAGCCGGGACACCTTAAGCCAGTAGCCCAGGACTGTGTCTGGATGACTTTTCAGTATCTCCAAGAATGGAGAATCCAGAATGCTCTCTGAGCATCTTGTTCTAGTTTTTAAAACAGTTAGTAGCCAGTCTGATAGCATTAGAACAATTCTACCACTATATTTTCTGGGGAAGAAAATGGAAGTAGGGAGGTAAAACATGTAACTACAAATGCTTGAGGTTGGCTTTGTCACCTAGCTTTGTCATGGTGTGGAGCCAGATGAAGTTTACTCTGTGCTCTATTTTTGACTGTGTTCTTCTACACAACTGGAAACGGAGCAAAAACAGAGAACAAGCAATATACACTTAAATAGAATATCTGAACAGCTACATTTGATGCCACTTCAAAGTAATTTCCTTATCTACCTTAGTTCAGATAGATTCCATAAGGAATTAATCACAAACATTTCATATTTTCAGTAGATATACTTTACCAATTCATTTTCAAAACAGAGATAATTCACAGTCTGGCTTCCTACTGTTTGTGATTTGAATTTTCTTTGTACTGAGGGCAAAAAAATGAAGACAATGCCATTAACTATTCAGTAATTCAGAAAATCACATTGTAAAACTGCCATGAAATCATTTATGTGTGGAG
This sequence comes from Calyptomena viridis, assembly GCA_013390005.1. Taxonomy (NCBI): domain Eukaryota; kingdom Metazoa; phylum Chordata; class Aves; order Passeriformes; family Eurylaimidae; genus Calyptomena; species Calyptomena viridis. The sequence continues at coordinate 7,774 of WEIV01018831.1, read as the reverse complement.
AAACAGCCACTAAACAAAATGGTACTTTCACCTCTGCATGGGTGAAGAGCATCTCTCACAGATGAGCTTCATTTCTATGTGGGCACTGACATGAGAGACCAGATTTTGAAAAAAGCTCAGGATAGTTGTTGTCTAGTGAGTAGGAACTTCTCCGACAGAAGGATGCCTATTCAGACTTTCAAGCAGATATGAAATACTTTTATATCTCTGAGGATCTGGTCTTGTCTGGACATAAATACTTTGCCTAAAATATGGGAACTTCAAAAAATCCATCTCTTTTAAAACTGAAACAGGAACTAATCTTTTGGGAAAACCTGGCTTTCATCTGAGTCAATCAGAAAATAGTGTCAGACTCCAAATAAGAACTGTGGGATGAACTTCTAGCACATTCCATTTAATGCAACAATACTTTGCAGGCTGTGCCATTCCCTTGGCTATTCAAACACCAAGGTTATTTACAGAACACCATTATCCCTTTTCCTTTTTTCTCACAAAAATAAAGGGAGAAGATGTCAAAAAATATGAACATACATAAAGCCTCTGAGAGACTAACAAGCATACACATATACATTATATACATCACCTTACATACACATACAGGATTCTTAGATAAGAACTTCAGTCACCTGAACAGATGGCAAAGCCGCAGGCAACTTTGTCTTCAAAAAAATGGAGGTCAGTAGAAAATAGGGCAATGCTCAGAGGAATTTTACAGCCTAGACAGCTTGTCAGTGCCAGAGACAACCTGCACCCACTGGAGAACCAAAGGTATCCGCTACCAGTCATGAAAATGATGTTGTAGTTGCCTGGCTAACCTGGGAGACAGTGGCTTGTGCAGGGGCACAGCGAAGCCCCGTGCTTAAGCACGTGTCAGTATTAGGAAACCTGGAAGGCATTAAGGCCACTCACTAACGTCAAGTCGATGTGTTTAAGTGCCTGGCTCACCCAAAGCCTGGGGGAGATCAGCTGGTAGGAAGTGCAACTGTGCTTTTTCAAACCAGATGGGCAGAGTGCCGGCAATTATTTGATCAAAGGTTCAAAGACAGATCAGTGCCTCAGACTTACCTGCCACCCTTCATTAGGTCAAGAAGCACCAGAGAGTCCCACCACCTGCTCTGCCCCTTCCCACTCCACCAGCAATGGGGGCAGATGGCAGAGGAAAGCCAACAGAATCGTGAAGTTATTACAGAAATATTTCCAGTATTAAAATAATTTAAAAATTCATGAATGGCTGGGAAATTACAATCCCTCTGCTCATGCTTTTCCTGTGGTTCTAAAATTTTTATTCTAGAATCTTAAAATAAAAATGTTCATTCTCTTCAGGAGTGCATGTCAGCCACTCCAGCAGTGGGAGTAGAAAGCCACTTTAGAGCCCAGATATGTACTAAGGAATCTGTACAAACCAAACATATCAGCAGCTCTGCCTTGCTTAGAAATGACATTTCACTGGAGCAGATGTGATAAGAGTCACTGAAGTACAAGCTCACTCCTCCCGCCCGGGTGCTGTGCCTGAGATTATGGACCCATGGAAAAAAAAAACCTTTTGTCATTGCCTTACGTATTTTCTTGAAAGGTGCATGTCTAATAAATAGAAAACAGATGCCATTGAATATTTGATTACTTTTCTCACCCCTCAGAATCCACATATGTTTTATAATTAATGGGCCCAGAAAAAAAATCATTCTGTCCCTGTGCTTTTGAAATGGCAAGAAATGGATATGGTTAATGCCTTGTGAGAGAAGACATTTTTATGTAAAGTTCCTTTTTTTAAAAGGGAAAAAAGATCCAACTGGAAGTTCATTGAAGAGTAGATAAGGAAGAATTCAAGCTTGAAGTAAATCATAACCTTATGATTTACAGACTTGGATCTTAAAAAAATAGGCATAAAATGACTAAATTAATATACATAAACCACTGCTGAAAATGCCTCTGTAAGAAAATGCTGCTAATAAGATTTCTTTTCTATTCTTAGTTTTCATTTTCTTTCTTTATTTCAGTCTCTTTCTTCACAGAGTCCTTCTCCTAACCCTCTCTCTGACATTGCCATGGATCTAAGACATTTTCCAAAAGACCACCCAATGCTACATTCTCCAAGCCCAGAAAAAAAACTAAGACTGTTCCAGTTTTGGTGAGAAGACATAGAGCCAGACTGTCACTGTCCGGTAGTGTATGGCAGAAATGTTCCTGAAGTTCAGTCCTTGCTTTCTGAGGAGAGCTTGATGTGTCTCAGAAAGTAAATTACCAAGGAAATGCTTTCTTTTCTAAAGCCTTGGCTAAACATCATTCTTTCTACACTATTGAGCAGATCACAAATACAACCAAGCATTTTGCTATGAAAATACAAAGACTCTTTAAGCTGCTCTCACCAGCACAGTTACATGAGCAGAACTCACTGCCCACAGTATTAGAAAGGCCTGAGTCTGGATAATTACTCTGCTGCAAACATCCCTCATGACTGTAGTTTATCCATTGATCCAGCGGGATCTTTTGACAATCTGAGTTTGAGTTCATCAGTTCTGCTGCACTGCTGGAAGTGTGGCACCATACTGATGGACAAGGCTGTGTGAAAAGACAACTCTACACTTTGCAAATTGAGCAGGTGCTAAACTGGCAAGTGCTGCAGAGATATAGAACGTGAAATCAAAAAACTGTATTATTTTCTTTCCCTCCTGCCACTAAATTTGCTGATACAGACTCTGGTTATGACCCCTTTAAACTTGAGTCTTCTAGCAGGATTAGGGAAACATCACAGAGAGTATGTGAGCAGACACACAGACACCTAGTGCAGATGTTGACAAATAGAACTTCTTATTTCAGCCTTCCTCATAGTTCTAAGCATCATTCAGTGTGTGGATGAAATCTGCCACTGTCATGAACAGAAGGGCTGAGAGCTAAATGAAAAAGCTGCTAAAAACACTAAAAAAAACCACTAAAAAAGAATAAATCTAGAACAACAATTTTTTCTAAGTAAAAATTAATGCAACCTTTCTTTCCTGTGTTCCTCATTTCTTGATCTTCTCTGGCACACAGAGTGATGAACATTTTTCTTTTGCAAAACATTCCAAATCTATCTGAAAAATGATAGTGCCTAAGCCTGGTTGATCTCTCAGTTTCTCCCCCAAACTTCTTTAAGGTAGAAGAGCTCAGACACAGCTCCACCTTTGCTTCTCTGTTTTTTTCTGTCATGTGAACACACTACTCATTTTCAGGATCCATGAACTTTTCCAGGCCGTCTAACTGAGCATAAAGACTGAATATAGAAGGAATGAAGGAGCATATCCACTAAATTCAAGTGACTGCTCCACTAGATTCCTTCTCTAACCACACATGACCCTGGTACAGACCAATGCCAGCACAAAACCAGTAACAACCACCTATGTTCACAGCCAAACACACAGCAGGAGGAACAGCCCATCTTGAGTATCACTCAGCCATTTTGGACACAGGGCTATTAAAGGCATGGTTTTTTGTCATATCACAACCTGTGCTTTCAGTACTCAAGCAAGGCAGTGGAGCCATGGCACCAAAAGCTTTGGTAAAAATGAACTCTTTCAGTGGCGGAAGACAAAGTCAGACACATAAATTTTCAACTGATACCACGGAAAGAAAACTCAAGGTCACACCTGAACAGTACAACTTGAGCAATGTTTTCCCAGCTACCATTAGGAGGCACAATGCAATCCACATCTGTGATGCACGAACACTACTCTGAGGGATCTGGCACTCTCAGCCAGCAAGCCAAGACCAATTTGACACCTGCCCCTTGTCATCAAATACCACCCATACCAGTTTGCCTGGGTTTCTAAATTTGTAAACACATTTGGATAAAAGCAATTTATGTCCCAGCTCTGGGTCTCTGTTAGACAGAAACAATACACCTAGATTTTGGAAAGTACCATAATGCACACAAGGACACAGCCACGTTGTGGAAACTGACAGACCTGCTGACATGTTTTAGGTAAAACAGAAACGGGTTGCACTCACTCTAAAACTGCTGCATAAGAGATGGTTGCTATGAAATCTGACTTGTTTCTTAACTAATAGTATTTTAATGTGTTTCAGATTGTACCATATAAGAAAACGGCACTCTCAGTATTTCTACCAAAGTTAAAGCATTTTCTTGTCATTCTTACATAAGAGTTGAAACTTTCTCATCCACAGTGGTGCTGCACACTAGAGAAGGGGATGGATGAAGGCAGTGTGCCACATGCTGTACCTGAAGGCAGTGGGACATCTGCAAACCTTTTGCTGGGGTGCATTAATTCCTCTGTAAGATTCAAATGAAATGGGCTGGTCCCATTAAATCTGACAACAGGTCATTGTTTCCCAGCAGAAGCTGACTCCAGAAATCAGTTTAGTGGGGAAATAATAAAGCCTACATTGAATTCTAGACAAAACTGCTAGTTTTAATTATCTTTGGACCTAAGATGTTTTTGACTTAAACTCCTTCTTTACACGTACACTCTGGATGTCAGTTACACATTTAGTCTGTGTTAAAGGCCATCATGTACTCTCCTTTTGTATCAACTATGTTAATTATTTTCTTTTGTATAAAAATGCACATAAACATCCCTTCTGTTAAAGCCCAAAATCATAACAGTGGCTGTAACTTTCAACTGAGAGGTTTCATAAGCCTTATGCTGAAATTTATTTTTATCTTTTAATTTTTAAGATAAATGCTCCCCACCAAATCTATTTGTACTTCTGCCTTTTCAGATTCAAAAGTATCTTGAATGAAAGGACGAAACTCCTGTTAAGATGTCACCTTAACACCTCCACGATCTGTATTTGATCCACAAATTTTCTCTGGGACAAAGCTCTTTTTCTCAATTCCAGCACTTCAAAAACAGAGACGTCATCACTGTCAGACATCAGGCAGTGACTGGGAGGATGAGCAGGTTAGAGACTGACAATGGGCTCAGGGCAGTCCAGATATTGGCTGTAGGTGAGCAGGGAAGTTTCAGCACAGAAAAGTTGTAAATAGCTCTTTATCACTTATGGATCTCTTTCTAGAATACTGTATAAGTTTCTCTTTTTTAAAAAAAACCCCTGTTTTTTCAATGTGCAGAGACTGCAATTTGGGATAAATGAAAGTCAAATGGCTCTTGTGTTTGTAATTTTTAGTGACAAAATTGAATTAGGAGCTATATATGTAAATGCTAAGGCACTCAGCTATGTTTAAGCTTGTGTGAATATATAATCCTCTTACAGGCTAGATGATTTAATAGTNATATATCTTCCTAGGAATGACTAGAAAATTACAGCAATGCATTCTCAAGGTTAAAAGTCAAAGAGTTCTATGCAGAGATAGGAAAACGTATCACCACCCACCAGAATTATCTTTTTGAAATTCATAATCTCTTTTAAAAGAAGGAAAAAAGGAAGAGTAAATAAATGATTTTTTGATTAAAATCCTACCTATGCCCTACATGATTCTAGTCACACAGTTCCCAATGTCATTCACTTGGAAACAGGCACCAATGAATCTGATAGTTGCTTCAAGAAACAGTGCTCAAGAAGTGCTTCGAGAAGTTACTGAAGAGCAGTGAGATATCTAAGTATTTCTATTTTTAATATAAACTGAGGGGGTTTCTAGTGTTTTCCAGAGAAAACGTCTGTGTAGAGATTTTTTGTACAAACCAAATCTCCTTTTTCCCTCCAAAACTAATGGACAATTCTAAACTTATTCTATCACAGTGTTCATTTATGCATGCAGAGGTATCTATAATGCAGCACTACTCTAGGAAAGAGATAAAGACCTCAGAAATTTTTCCCTCAAACACAAATATGCTTTTATAGCTCAAAAGATGTGTTTATCATTTGAAACTAACTGCAGTCTAAATCTCCTAAACTTAGTCTTTGGCAGTGTTTTCTTGGAGGAAAACACCAGCAGAGCTAAGAGGCCAACATGTTCAGCATATGGGGATGCATATGCAGCAAAGAGATATGAAAGCAGTGCAGGAAAAAGGGAAGGTGACCCTTCCTTTCCTTATAAAGAATCAATAATATATCACTGCCTTGTGGTACTTTTCATTATGTATTTCCTTAATTTCATTTTGCAATTCTTTTCCACTTAAGCCTAAAAAAAATCTTCCAGAGGAAAAGAAAGAAGTTGAGTTTTCTTCTGGTTTCTGTTCAGATGCAAAGGTATTCTAGAATAGAATGGGAAAATAGAATATAATGGGAAAAAATT
>WEIV01018830.1:15948-48044 GCA_013390005.1 Calyptomena viridis | reverse complement strand
GTAAAGGAGAGAGAAAAGGGAGAGGAAAAGGGAAAGCAAGAGGAAGAGGGAGAAAATGGGAGGAAAAAGAAGAGGAAAAAGGGAGAGGGAAAAAGAGGTGAAAAGAAGGAAAGGAGAGGGAGAGAGAAAAGAGAAAGGGAGAGAGAAAAGGGAGAGGGAAAGGGAAAGCAGGAGGAAGAGGGAGAAAACAGGAGGAAAGAGGGAAAAGAGAAGGTGGAAAGAGGAAAAGTAAAGGAGAGAGAAAAGGGAGAGGAAAAGGGAAAGCAAGAGGAAGAGGGAGAAAATGGGAGGAAAAACAAGAGGAAGAGGGAAAAGGTGAAAAGAAGAAAAGGTAAAGGAGAGGGAGTGAGAGGGAAAGGGGGTGAGAAGGGAAGGAGAGGAAAGAGGGTCCAAAGAGGGGGAGGCAAGGGAGAGTGGAAGGAAAAGGAAACAGGAGGGAGAGGGGAAGGGGAGGAAAGGGAAAAAAGTGGGAGAAGGAAAGGACAGAGGAAGGGAAAAGAGAACAAGGGAAAGCAGAGGGAGAGTGAAAAGGGAAGGAAGGAGAGGGAGAAAGGGAAGAAGGAGAGGAAGAGGGACTGGAGCTCTGTCTGTCCCTGCCAGGTGTGGCCTGCAATGGCACTGATCCCACGTGGAAGTGTGTGTGCACCCTCTCGGGGTATCACAGCAGGACCATCTACGACGTGTCCTGGTGAGTGGCAGGCACTGCTGACACCTGGGACCACTCCAGGTGCCACCTCCCTGGGTCCCTGTGCCCTCTGTGTTCCCTCCAGGTGCCACCTTAGCAGGTCCCCATCCCCTCCCTCTGCCCTGTTCAGATGCCACCTCACTGGGTCCCTGTCACTCTTCTATGTCCCATCTCACTGGGTCCCTGTCACTCTTCNGGGAAGAAGGAGAGGAAGAGGGACTGGAGCTCTGTCTGTCCCTGCCAGGTGTGGCCTGCAATGGCACTGATCCCACGTGGAAGTGTGTGTGCACCCTCTCGGGGTATCACAGCAGGACCATCTACGACGTGTCCTGGTGAGTGGCAGGCACTGCTGACACCTGGGACCACTCCAGGTGCCACCTCCCTGGGTCCCTGTCCCCTCTGTGTTCCCTCCAGGTGCCACCTTAGCAGGTCCCCATCCCCTCCCTCTGCCCTGTTCAGATGCCACCTCACTGGGTCCCTGTCCCTCTTCCACGTCCCACCTCACTGGGTCCCTGTCCCCTCCCTGTGTCCCCTCCAGGTGCCACCTCACTGGGTCCTTGTCCCCTCCAGGTGCCACCTCACTGCGTCCCTGTCCTCTCCAGGTGCCACCTCATGGGGGCTGTAGCCCTTCATGGTGACACCCACAACCCTCCAGTTCCCATCTCACCAGGCCCGTGTCCCTCCCCATGTCCCCTCCAGGTGCTACCTCACAGGGTCCCTGTCCCCTCTCTGTGACCCATGATGACTCCTCCAGGTGCCACCTCACCAGGCCCGTCCCCTCCCTGTGCCACCTCACCAATTCCCTGTCCCTCCATGTCCCCTCCTGTTCCCCCCTCACCGATTCCCTGTCCCTCCATGTCCCCTCCTGTTCCCCCCTCACCGATTCCCTGTCCCTCCATGTCCCCTCCTGTTCCCCCCTCACCGATTCCCTGTCCCTCCATGTCCCCTCCTGTTCCCCCCTCACCGATTCCCTGTCCCTCCATGTCCCCTCCTGTTCCCCCCTCACCGATTCCCTGTCCCTCCATGTCCCCTCCTGTTCCCCCCTCACCGATTCCCTGTCCCTCCATGTCCCCTCCTGTTCCCCCCTCACCGATTCCCTGTCCCTCCATGTCCCCTCCTGTTCCCCCCTCACCGATTCCCTGTCCCTCCATGTCCCCTCCTGTTCCCCCCTCACCGATTCCCTGTCCCTCCATGTCCCCTCCTGTTCCCCCCTCACCGATTCCCTGTCCCTCCATGTCCCCTCCTGTTCCCCCCTCACCGATTCCCTGTCCCTCCATGTCCCCTCCTGTTCCCCCCTCACCGATTCCCTGTCCCTCCATGTCCCCTCCTGTTCCCCCCTCACCGATTCCCTGTCCCTCCCCGTGTCCCCTGCAGGTGCCACCTGACGGGGGCCGTGGCCACGGCGTGCGGGGACGACGCCATCCGCGTGTTCGAGGAGGGCGCGGGGGGCGAGCAGGCCCAGCCCACCTTCGGCCTGGCGGCCCANNNNGGCCTCCTCCTCCTCACCCCCCGCCTTGGGAGTTTGGGTGGCTGGGAATGTGTGGTTGGATCTGGGATGTGGAGCAGGAGTTTGTCCCCTTTCCTTGTCCCCCCACACGCCCAATAAATCCGTGGTGTCCTGGGTGGAGCGTCCGGATATTCCTTTGGGGAGGGGTTATGGTTGGGCTTGATCCAAGTCTCCTTTGGTGATTCCATGATCATGGAACCCTTGGAGTGACACAGCGGGTGCTCCCTGGAGCTGGATGAGGTGGCACAGGGGGACAGGCCAACCAAGCTGCTGGGATCATCCTGATTTTCCCAGGAATGCTTTAATTAGTGCTGCTAATGAGCTCGTTGAGCCTCATGGTGAAGGCAGAGCTCAGCGAGTTGGGGCTCACACCTTTTCCCCCCTCCACACCCCACCAGCACACAGTCAGGTCCCAAAATTTATTCCAGCTACTTCCAGCCTGGAAAACACTGTACAAAGCATCCGCACCTTAAAAAACCCAAGGAAAACACACGGAAACCACTGGAAAACCTGTGGGAACCACAGAACGGGAGGGCACACGAGCACTGTGGGGGCTGGGGGTGGGAGGGGCTGAGTTTGGGGGGATCCTCCGACCTGGGATCAGTCGGAATCGCTGTCACCGGGATCCTCCGACCTGGGATCAGTCGGAATCACCTGGGATCAGTCGGAATCGCTGTCACCGGGATCCTCCGACCTGGGATCAGTCGGAATCGCTGTCACCAGGATCCTCCGACCTGGGATCAGTCGGAATCGCTGTCGCTTTCCGCCTCCTTCACATCCACACTGAACTTGTACTCCTGGTCACAGCCCATGTAGGCGTCACTCATGAAGTACAACGTGTAGTTGTGTGTCCCCGTGGCCGGGGCCACGAAATCCAGCTTGACCTGGGTGGGGAGGGAGGTGTTGGGATGGCATGGGGGACACTGGGGACATCAGGGAGCTGCCCAGTGCCACCCCCCCAGCTCACCTTGGCCTTCTGCTGCAGCGTCAGGCGCTTGATGGAGATGAGGCTGTTGGATTTGGAGTCTCCGATCACCACCCACCAACCCTCCTCACGTTTCTGGGAGAGAGGCGAGAGCGGGCAGGTGAGATGTGGGCACAGCCCCTGCCCCACCCGCCCCCTCCCCAAATCCCACCACCCTACCTGTGGGAAAAGGGGGGCGATGACGGGCCCCGTCACCTCCTCCTCCCGCTCCAGCTGCACCAGCACCACCACGGGCCCCCCGCTGCGAGCCAGGGGAGAGAACCACGGCGTCACCGCGGGGTTTGGGATGCAGGGAGCCCCAACCCCACCCAGCTGGAGGCGGCAGAGCCACCCACCTGCGGATGCTGTCCTTGTCCACCACCTCGTAGGACAGCTCGATGTTGGGGTAGCGGTTGCAGAACCGGGCGACGTCGGCGATCTGGGCGTCCGAGAGCTGCAGCAGCGCGTTCCTGTCCTCGTCCTCCATCTCCATGATGTCGAACACGCTCTCCACGCCCTGAGGAGGAGGAATCTCTCAGCCCCCCGGCGCTTCCCGAGGGGAGGGTTGTGGATGTTCCCACCCAGCGCCGAGGCGTCACCTTGTCCGTGCAGCGCTTGATGTGCTCCGAGGTGAAGTGGGGCAGCTGCTTGAGGTAGGAATCCTTGGACCACATGGCCTGGGTGACCATCTGGGCCAGTTCCATGGCGGCCAGGGCTGGGCTCAGCCACCCGTTGCTGGACAGCACGTCCACGCAGGCCTGGATGAGCCGGATCGCCTGGAGAGGAGGGATGGGGATGGGTCAGGAGCAGGGGACACAGTGTGGGGATGGGTTTGCCTGGCCAGGGTTTGGTGTGGATTCTCTTCCAGGAGCTTCCTCTGTGTCCTGCAGAGCCAGAGCCAGCGGATCCGGGATGGACCCGAGGCCGAGCCCATCGGAAACGGTTGTGACTCCTCTGGGATAACGGGTTTAGGAAGGAGAAAGTCCTTGTGCAGATGGAATTGGGTGCAGGGAAGAGCAGAGGGAGAGTATGTGGGAGGAGCAGCTCTGCAGAGCCCCAGGGCAGGGCAGGAGGGGCAGGAGCTGCTCCAGGCTCCAGAGGTTCCATGGGAAGCCCCCAGGGAGGCAGCTGTGCCCCTGCAGCCCATGATCCAGGGATCCACCTGGAGGAGCCCACATGGAGCAGGGGGATGCCCAGGACAGGAAGAGTGACCCATGTTGGAGCAATCCCTGGAGAACTGTTGTCCATGGGATGGACTCACACTGGAGAAGTTCATGGAGAACTGTCTCCCACGGGACAGACTCCAGGCTGGAGCAGGGGAAGGACTCCAACCCCTCTCCCTGAGCAGCAGCAGGAACAACCCGGGATAAACTGTGACCCCCATTCCCACCTCTGGAGAGAGAAGGGAGAGCTTGGCAAGGAGGAAAAAGTGTTTTCTAACCCTTATTTTCCCGGGCATCAATCATTCCCATCCCCGCTTCCAGTCTGTTTTGCCCACAGTGATAATCCATGAGGGATCTCTCCCGGTCCTTCCCTCATCCCAGGAACCTCTCCCTGTGTTTTCCCTGCCCTGTCCAGCCAGGGAGGGGTTTGGTGGGTGCCCCCAGCCCCACCTTGCTGAGGATCTCCTCGGTGTCCGACTGCAGCTCCGCGCTCAGCTGCATCCGGGACAGGTGGGCCTGGAGCAGCAGGTTGGTCTTGACGTGGGGGTCGTTGAATTTGGGGTTGGTCAACTTGTGGGGGACCTTCTGGGACAGCTGAGGGGAGAAAGGAGGGAGCCATCAGTGCTTTACCTTGAAAAGGTGGATGGGGGATGCAGGAGCCATGTTTTGGAATCACAGGATTAATGAGGGAAAGGAGCTCCGGGATCACTGAATTAATGAGGTTGGAAAAGAGCTCAGGGATCACAGGATTAATGAGGTTGGAAAGGAGCTCTGGGATCACAGAATCACAGAATTCAGGAGGTGGAAAAAGAGCTCTGGGATCACTGAATTAACAAGGTTGGAAAAATGCTCTGGGATCACTGAATGAATGAGGTTGGAAAAGAGCTCTGGGATCACAGGACTAATGAGGTTGGAAAAATGCTCTGGGATCACTGAATCACAGGATTAATGAGATTGGAAAAATGCTCTGGGATCACTGAATGAATGAGGTTGGAAAAGAGCTCTGGGATCACAGGACTAATGAGGTTGGAAAGGAGCTCTGGGATCACAGAATCACTGAATTAATGAGGTTGGAAAAATGCTCTGGGATCGCTGAATTAATGAGGTTGGAAAAGAGCTCTGGGATCGCAGAATCACAGAATTAATGGAGATGGGAAAGAGCTCTGGGATTACAGAATCACAGAATTAATGAGGTTGGAAAAAAGCTGTGGGATCACCGAATTAATGAGGTAGGAAAAGAGCTCCACAGATCATCAACTCCAACCTATGACCCAACACCACCATCCCAACCAGACCAGAGCATTAAGTGCCACTTCCAGTCATTCCCTGAACACCTCCAGGGGTGGTGACTCCACCACCTCTCTGGGCAGCCCCTTCCAATGGCCTTTCCAGGCAGGAATTCCCACCTGGCGCAGCAGGTTGTCCTCGTGGTGCCGGATGGGGATGTTCTCGTACTCGGCGGCGTTGGAGATGATCTCAATGAGCCCCCTCACCTTGGTCTTGGCATTGAGGGACATGCTGAAGAGCTCTGGGAAGCGAGAAAACATGGAATTGTGTGGAGAAAACACACCAAAGGACGGAGTTCACACACCCACGGCGCTGTGGGATCAGGGATGGAGATCCCTGGGAGCCCTCACCTATGGTGGTGTAGTTGATGTAGTAGTAGGCAGCGATCATGCCCAGGTTCAGAGGAGCCACATCCATCTCATCCTCGATGCTGATGCACTTGGATTGCTCCAGGTCGCTCAGGGTCTGCTCCACCAGCTCGGAGAGGTGATCCGAGAGGTGCCTGTGGGACACACCTGTGGGAACAGCACCGTCCGGGGCTCAGAGGCTTCTCAGGGTGGGCAAAAAAACCTGCAGAGGCTCCTCAGCCCCCCCGTGCCCACCTTGCAGGTTGTAGTAGTTGGGGTTCTGGGTCATCCTGCGGTACAGGAAGGTCCAGGTGAGATAATCCACCGCGTCCTGCTTGTTCTCGATGGTCTTGGTGACGATCTCGGCGTTGAAGTGGTCGTGCATGCAGTGGTCCAGGTGGGACTCCACGGGCAGGGGCTCGTACAGGAACTTCTTGAAGAAATCCTAAGGGGAGGGGGAAATAAACCTACAAAATCACGGAGGTTGTGGTGCTCCGGGAAGGTTTGGGTCCCAAAATCAAAGAGGTGACAGCGCTAAGGGAGGGTTTGGTCCCAAAATCCCAGAGGTCGCGGCACTCTGGGAGGGTTTGGTCCCAAAATCCAAGAGGCCACAGCGCTCCAGGAGGGTTGGGCCCCAAAATCAAAGCGGTCACAGCACTCTGGGAGGGTTTGGGTCCCAAAATCAAAGCGGTCACAGCACTCTGGGAGGGTTTGGGTCCCAAAATCCAAGAGGCCACAGCACTCCAGGAGGGTTGGGCCCCAAAATCCCGGAGGTTACGGCACCCCGAAAGGGTTTGGGTCCCAAAATCCCACAGGTCGTGGTGCTCTGGGAGGGTTTGGTCCCAAAATCCCCGAGGTCGCAGCGCCCTGAGAGGGTTCGGGTCCCAAAATGCAGTAAGTCATGGCACCCTGGGAGGGTTTGGGTCCCCAATCCCCTCCAGGTGGACACTTGAAGACCAGGAACGTGCCCTGGTGCCCTCACCCACCTTCTTGGAGCCCTGGCACATGATGACACAACGGCCCTCGTCGTCCTGCAGCGGGCGGTTGGCGTGACCCACCATCTGCAGCACGTCGTAGATGGGGTAATCCACGTACCTGGGCAGGGACACGGGGTGAGCAGGGCCCCAGGGAGAGCTCCCAGGGATCCCTGTGGGATCGGGGGCTCCACTCACGCGTGGATCTTGCCGTTGTAGTACTGGGTGTCCATGATGATCACCAGGTGGGCCGAGATGTTCATGCCCCAGCACAGGCTCCGGGAGGCCACCATCACCTGGACAGCACCTGGAAGGGGCACGGGGAGGGGGCTCAGCACTTTTCCAGGGCACTGGAATTAAGAGTGAGGGAGATCCGAGGGGTTCTGTGCTCCCTGGAGGGGTCTGGGGATACAGGGAGGTGCAGGAGGGGGGTGGTGTTTGAGATGGGGGATTTTTTGGGGCATGTGGGAGGTGGAGAATCATGGAATGGTTTGGGTTGGATCTTAAAGCTCATCCCAACCCACTCCCTGCCATGGGCAGGGACACCTCCCACTACCCCAGGTTGTTCCAACGTGGCTTTGGACACTTCCAGGGATGGGGCAGCCACAGCTTCTCTGGGAATTCTATTCCAGCCCCTCACCACCCTCACAGGGAAGAATTCCTTCCCAATATCCCATCTAACCCTCTGCTACAGAAGCCATTCCCTGTGTCCTGTCCCTCCATCCCTTGTCCCCAGTCCCTCTCCAGCTCCTGGCGCCCCTTTAGGCCCTGGAAGGGGCTCCAAGATCTCCCTGAAGAAGCGACACAAAGCTTGGACAAGGAGTTCTCTCCAATCCAAAGACTTTGGGCACCGCCAAGCTCCGGGGAAAAGGTTTTTCCATGTGCCCATCCCAGCCCTCACCGGAGCTGAAGAGCTGCTCCACCACGCGCCGTTCCATGGCCGTGAGCCCCTCGTGCAGGTACCCGACCCCGTTCACCAGCGTCTCCTTCAGGGTGTTGTCATTCAGCTTGTCCAGGTAGGGCACCAGATCCTTCTCTGCGCAGTGCAGGAACCTGGGAATCATGGAATGGGTCGCCGTGGAAAAGCCTGCTAAGGTCACCCATGCCCCAAGGTGAACCATGTCCCCAAGTGTCACCAGGGATGGGGATTCCACCCCTGTGCCGGGGCTGGAGAACCCTTTCCATGAAGGAATTTCCCCAGTTTCCAACCTAAACTTCCCCTGGAGCAGCTTGAGGCTGTTTCCTCTTGTCCTGTCACTGTTGCCTGGGAGCAGAACCCGAGCTGGCAGGGGGTTTATCATGGAATCATGGAATGGGTTGGGTTGGAAAAGCCCTCTACAGCTCATCAAGCCCAACCATTCCCAAGGCCACCACGTCCCCGAGTGCCACATCTTGTTAAACCCCCCAGGATATGGTGACTCCATGCCTTTGGAGGGCTGGACAGCCTTTTCCATGAATGAATTTCTCCAATATCCAACCTCACCTTCCCCTGGCACAACCTGAGGCCGTTCCCTCTCCCCCTGTCCCTTATTCCCTGGCAGCAGAGCCCGACTCCCCCCAGCTCCGGCCAGAAGGAGAAGCCAGAAGGTCCAGGCTGATCCCTCACCCCGTTCCCTGTGTCCCCCCCAGCATTCCCACATCCCTGTGTCCCACCGGTGGCGCTGCACGTCGGAGGCACAGGTGGTGAGGATGTTGATGGCCGTGAGCCGGGTCTGTTTCCGGGACGGCACGAACACCAGGACGGGTTTTTTGGGCGAGTGCTTCATGACAGCGTGGTACACGGGCTTGGCCATGGACAGCAGCCGCGTCTGCGTGTGGCTGATGTTGAACCCCTGCGACCAAAAGGATCCCTGACACCAATCCCAAGGGATCCCTGACACCAATCCCAGGGGATCCCTGACACTGAGATCCCAAAGGATCCCTGACACCGGGATCCCAAGGGATCCCTGATGCTGATCCCAAGGAACCACTGACACAAATCCCAAGGGATCCCTGACACTGATCCCAAGGGATCCCTGACACCGATATCCCAAGGGATCCCCGACACTGATCCCAAGGGATCCCTGACACCGATCCCACGGGATCCCTGACACTGATCCCAAGGGAGCCCTGACACTGATCCCAAGGGATCCCCGACACCGATCCCAAGAGACCTCTGACACCGATCCCAAGGGATCCCTGACACTGATCCCACNACACCAATATCCCAAGGGACCACTGACACAAATCCCAAGGGATCCCTGACACCGATCCCAGGGGACCACTGACACAAATCCCAAGGAACCACTGACACCAATATCCCAAGGGATCCCCAACACCGATCCCAAGGAACCACTGACACCAATATCCCAAGGGATCCCTGACACCAATCCCAAGGGACCACTGACACCAATCCCAAGGGATCCCTGACACCAATCCCACTGACAAGAACAAGCAACTCAAGAACCACCAACCACAGGAACCACCACCAATCCCGCGGGATCACCACCCCGGGTGGGCGGCATTCCCGTTGCCATTCCTACCTGGATGTGCAGCTCCAGGGGCACGGGGCGCACGTTGGGGTGGAAGTTGAAGGTGGAGGTGGCACTGCAGCCCAGCCAGTGGGCCACGTCCTTGGCGTTGGACAGGGAGGAGCTGAGGGCCACGATCCGGATGGGCCGCTCGATCTGGGATGAGATGTAGCGCATCCGGGAGCAGATCACCTCCAGCACGGGCTGTGGGAATCACACCTTGGAGAACCCCGAGCTTCCCAAGGGAGAGGGCACTCCTATCCCAGCCCAGCCCACAGGGGAATTCCCAGCAGGGAATGCTGCTGAGACCGGATATGGTGTCAATCCAGCCCATTCCCAGCAGGGAGAGATGATCCCGACTGGGTATGGTGTCAATCCAGCCCAGTCCCAGCAGGGGGAGATGATCCAGACTGGGTATGGTGTCAATCCAGCCCATTCCCAGCAGGGAGAGATGATCCAGACTGGGTATGGTGTCAATCCAGCCCATTCCCAGCAGGGAGAGATGATCCAGACTGGATATGGTGTCAATCCAGCCCATTCCCAGCAGGGAGAGATGATCCAGACTGGATATGGTGTCAATCCAGCCCATTCCCAGCAAGAAAAGATGATCCAGACTGGGTACAGCATCAATTTCTCCCATAGCTGCTCTCCCACAAGACCCACACGAGGAGCAGGAAAAGGTCCCAGCAGGAAAAGCTGATCTGACCCAAATACAGGATCAATCCATCCCATTCCCAGCCGGGAAAGATGATCCAAACTGGATAGAGCATCAATTCACCCCCATTCCCAGCAGGGAACGCTGCTGAGACTGGAATACAGCATCTATTCACCCCATTCCCAGCAGGAATAGCTGATCCAGACTGGATACAGCATCAACCCACCCCATTCCCTGCAGGAATAGCTGATCCAGACTGGATACAGCATCAATTTCTCCCATAGCAGCTCTACCACAAGACCCACACGAGCACCAGAAATTCCCAGCAGGAAAAGCTATTCAACCCAAATACAGGATCAATCCACTCCATTCCCAGCAGGAATAGCTGACACAGGCTGGATACAGCATCAATTTCTCCTGTAGCAGCTCTACCACAAGATCCACATGAGGAGCAGGAAATTCCCAGCAGGAAAAGCTGATCTGACCCAAATACAGGATCAATCCACCCAATTCCCAGCAGGAATAGTTGATCCAGACTGGATACAGCGTCAATCCACCCCCATGTCCAGCAGGAATAGCTGATCCAGACTGGATACAGCATCAATTCACCCCATTCCCAGCAGGGAAAGCTGATCCAAACTGGATACAGCACCAATCCCCCCATAGCAGCTCTACCACAAGACCCACATGAGGAGCAGGAAATTCCCAGTGGGAAAAGCTGCACTCAGATTAGATCCAGCATCAATTCAGCCCATTCCCAGTGGGAAAGCTGATCCAGCCTGGATACAGCACCAACCCTACAGACTCACCCCATTTTCACCCCCGATCAGATGAACTTCATCCACGATGAAAAGATTCACATTCTGGACGTTCTTCCTCTGCTTCCAGCGGCGGGACAGGATGTCCCACTTTTCCGGGGTGCTGATGATGATATTCCCTTTTCCCAGCAGCTTCAGGTCCGTGCTGGTCTCTCCCGTCAGCAGAACCACCTTCTTGTTGAGGCGCTCCTGGAATTTCTCGTACCAGTCCATGAAAACCTGCCAAAAAACGGGAAGGATGGCATTGTTACTCTCAAAATTCCCACCAAAAATTCCTGGAGATACACAGGAGCAGGTCAGCAGTGGGACAGTGCCTCTGCTCCCTCAGGGAGAACACAACTGATGAGGCAACTCCGGAGTTATTCCCAAAGGATGCGACAGCAAAGAAGGGATGAGGAAAAGCGATACGGGAGACGAGGATGGAAATCCAAGGTGGGAAAAGGCTCCAGGTATCCCAGGACTCACCTGCTCTGCCAGGGCCTCCATGGGAGTGATGTACACGCAGCGTCCCTCGGAATTCTGGAGCAACATCCTCAGGATGGCAAACTCGGCACAGATGGTTTTCCCACTTCCAGTGGGGGCTCCCACAAACACGTTGTCGTCGCTGTTATAAACCGTGTTAAACACTGGGGACACAGGGACAGCAAACGGGACAGTCCAGTGAGAATCCACGGGGATTTCCATCAAAGCACTGGGAATGGGGTGGGAAAACACGGCCTGCACAAGAGCAGCTCCAGGAAAGGCTGCTTAGGGAATTTTAGCCCGGGATTCCCCGAGGTGAAACAGGTTGTAGTCTGTGATAGGAGCTCCTGAGTGGGAATTCCCTACTCCAGGCAGAGAAACTCCAAGAGGGAAGCTCCCAATTCCATCCCTGCAAGCAGGAAAGCTGGAGGAGTTTGGGCACAGCCTCCAGGAGCAAACCTGCTGCTTCCAGCCAGCCTGGGAATGTACCTCAGGAATGTGTCAAAGATCCTCTGGAGGAAGACTTTGATCCTCCAAAGCACTCGGGCTCAGGGAGGACGAGGGACACACCACTTGCTACAGAATTCCTGACTCTACACGGATAAATCCCAGAAAAGCGAGTCTGGATGGGGCCAGGAGGAGAGGAAAACACCCACCCTGGGTCTGGATGGGGTTGAAGAAGGGGAATTTGTCCTGGTAGAGGCTCTCGAAGGCGCTGTTCCGCAGGGCTGACACGGGCAGGGGCTGCAGGTCCAGCAGCTCCGTGGGGGGAGGATACTTCTCTGGGAGGATGAGGTGCCGGAAGGACACGGGCAGCTGGGTCTCACAGGCTGGAAAACACAGTTATACCTCCAAAACCTCATCCAAAACCTCGCCAGGGCTCCATCCCTACATCTAAAAACACATCTTCCCCTTCCAAAATCTCTCCATGGCTCCATTCCTACACACAAAAACACATTTTCTCCTTCCCAGACCACTCCATGGCTCCATCTCTACACATCAAAACACATTTACACCTCCAAAACCTCTCCATGGCTCCATCCCTACACATCAAAACACATTTTTCCCTTACAAAACCACTCCATGCCTCCATCCCTACACACAAAAACACATTTTCTCCTTCCCAGACCACTCCATGGCTCCATCTCTACACATCAAAACACATTTACACCTCCAAAACCTCTCCATGGCTCCATCCCTACACATCAAAACACGTTTTCTCCTTACAAAACTACTCTGGGGCTCCATCCCTGCACATAAAAACACATTTTCTCCTTCCAAAATCTTTCCAGGACTCCATCTCTACATATAAAAACACATTTTCCCCTTCCTAAACCACTCCACAGCTCCATCTCTACATATAAAAACATATTTTCCCCTCTAAAACCACTCCATGGCTCCATCCCTACACATCAAAACACATTTTCCCCTTCCTAAACCACTCCACAGCTCCATCTCTACATATAAAAACACATTTTGCCCTCTAAAACTTCTCCATGGCTCCATCCCCACACCCAAAAACACATTTTCCCCTCCCACAGCTCCATCCCTGAGCTCCCACTACCCACTTCTTGCTGCCACTTGGAATCCAGGACATTTTCCCCCCTCAGAAAGGGGATAATCCACCCCCTCATCCCCCTGGGAGTGTCTCCTGGCAAAGGGGACTCACAGAGCCAGCGGTCGGAGACCACCCTGATGAAGTACTGGGGGGGCAGTGGCTCGAACACGGGCACGAAGAAGGTCACCAGGTGCTCGTCCTGGGCATACTTGGATTTCAGCAGGAAGTACTCGTGGTGCAGGATCACCTCGCTGTCCACGTCCTCCACCAGGATCCAGAAGGCCTCGGAAGAGCCGTGGACCTGGAGCAGGGGCAGCTCTTACCTCTGGAACACAGCCCAGAGCCCACAATTCCAGACATCCAGCAGCTCTCCCAGCCCCAGAATTGCCTCTTTTCCCTCAAAATGGGTATTTACTCTGATGGTTTTTTTATGATCCAGCCCCAGAATTGCCTCTTTTCCCCCAAAATGGGTATTTACTCTGATGGTTTTTTATGATCCAGTCCCAGAATTGCCTCTTTTCCCTCAAAATGGGTATTTACTCTGATGGTTTTTTACGATCCAGTCCCAGAATTAAAGTTTTTCCTCTCAGCGGGATATTTTCCCTCATGACTTTTGCAACCTAATCCCAGAACTGCTTCTTTTTTCTCAGACAGGATATTTCCCCTCATGATTCTCGCAACCCAGGCCCAAACAGAGTATTTCCCCTCATGATTTCTATAATCCAACCTCAGAACCACCCCTTTTTCTTCAGCAGGGTATTTCCCCTCATGTATTTCACACCCCAGTCCCAAAAATGCCCTTTTTCCACCACAGAGTATTTCCCCTCATGATTTTTACAATCCAGTCCCAGAATTGCCCCTTTTCCCTAAAACAGGGTATTTCCCCCTACAATTTTTACAACCCAGCCCCAAAAATGCGCTTTTTCCACCAAACAGGATACTACTCCTCATGATTTTTACAATCCAGCCCCAGAATTCCTCCCTTTTCCCCCAGCACATTTTCCCTCATTATTTTTATAACCCAGATCCAGAATTCCCTTTTTTCCCCCCATTTAACCTGATCATTTTCACAATCCAACCAAAATGCCCTTTTTCCAACAAACAGGATATTCCCCCCCTCGGGATTTTTACAACCAAGCCCCAGAATTGCTTTTTTTTCCAAAAACACAGTATTCACCCTGATGTTTTTTACAATCCAGCTCCAGAATTCCCCCTTTTCCCCAACAGGAGGATATTTCCCCTCATGATTTTCACAACCTAGCCCCAGAATTCCCCTTTCCCCGCACATCAGGGCGCCTGTCCTGATGATTTTTACACTCCAGCCCCAGAATCCCCCCTTTTTGCCCCCCCATCCTGATTTTTGGGGGCACCTTCTCATCCCACTGGAAGTCAGGAGCGATGGTGAGCTCCACTTTGAGGGTGGAGCGGGTGATGGGCTGTAAATGGACCGACAGCTCCAGTTTGGGGAAGAGATGAACATATTTGTGGATTGTTTTGCCCATTTTGGGCATCCGGATCAGTTCCCCTGCAAGAGAAAAGGGGACAGGGTGACCACAGCTCCCAAAGGAGGATTCCAAGCAGTGGGACACCTTCCATTATCCCAGGTTGCTCCAAGTCCCATCCAAGGCCTTGGTCACTCCCAGGGATGGGGCAGTTACAGCTTCTCTGGGAATTCCAGCCCAGCCCCTCACCGCCCTCACAGGGAAGTATTTCTTCCCAATATCCCATCCAAAGCAGCACATGGAATCATGGAATGATTTGGGTTGGAAGGGATATTAAAGCTCATCCATTCCCCCGCCATGGGCAGGGACACCTTCGCTATCCCAGGTTGCTCCAGCCTGGCCTTGGACACTTCCAGGGACACAGGGACAGCCACAACCTCTCTGGACAACCTGTGCCAGCATCCCACACCCCTTCCCAAAAAAAAAGAGTGGGAACTCGCAGCCTCTCCCTGTGTCCCAGTACCGATTTCATTGTGGTTCAAATCATAGAGTCGCTCAAAGGGGAAATTCTTCTTCTCGATTTTTTTCACCACCTCCTCGGGCAGCTTCTTGAACTGGCGCAGGGGACACATGGATTGCCACCTGTGGGACACCAGGATGAGACACAGGAATGCCAGGAAGCCTGCAAGCAGGAATTCCCCCCAGACCTCACTCACTCACATGCGTTTGTCGATCATCTTGCAGAGGTTGAGGGTCTTGTCGGTGAGTTGGGCCCAGCCCCGGTTGAGGACAATCTCAAAGATGGCTCTCATGAGCCTCCCGGCCGACTGCGGAACATGGAGCAGCTCTGGATCCAGCACATCCCACCCTCCCCTCCTTCTCACCCATGTTCCTGCCTGGCTACAACTCATGGAACGGTTTGGAACAGGAAAGGACCTTAAAGCCCATCCATTCCCACTCCCTGCCATGGGCACCTTCCACTAGACCAGGTTCCAACACGGCCTTGGACAATTCCATGAATGGGGCAGCCACAGCTTCTTTGGGAATTCCATCCCAGCCCCTCACCACCCTCACAGCCAAGACTTCCTTCCCAATATCCCATCTAACCCTGCCCAGACCCTTTACAAAACCTCTTCCAAAACCCTTTTTCTATCTTTCTCACAAGGCTTCTTTAAGCAAGGAATTATACTTTCATCCCAAACAGCTACAAGTGGAGCAACTTGTTGATTCCCAGTCTTGGGAACTTGGCATTTGTGGGACTTTTTCACCTTATGTTTCCCACTCTTATTTCTCTCCCTTTTCCTGTCCTTTTTCACTTCATATTTCCCACCCTTTTTCCCCTCACATTTCCCGCCCCTTTTCTCCTCACGTTTCCCGCCCTTTTTCCCCTCACGTTTCCCGCCCTTTTTTTTCCCCTTCTTTTTTCAATTCCCCACCTCACTTTTCCCTTTTTTTCTCCTTTTTCCTCTCCTTTTTGCCTTATTTCCCATTTTTTTCCCATTCCCCCCTGCTTTTCCTCTCCAGACTCTGCCCCACAACTCTGGGGGTCTTGGTCCCACATACTGGGGGTCTGGGGGGCACAGACAGAGCTGGAGCAGGAAAGGCTCTATTGGGAGCTGTTGTGGAAATCAGGCCATGCTGTGGTTCTCCAGCATGGAAATATTGTGATTCCAAACTGGAGACTCCCATGACGATCTCATTTCCATCCTGACAGGAATCAGACCTTCCCATCGCTCCCAGCCCTGATTTTCAGAGACATTTTTGACCACAAAATCGATGTCTGAGGTGGAAATAGTGGTGACAGATCCCAAGGGAATGTGCTCCCTCCTCACCTGGGTCACATACACCATGTCAGCCATGAGGGCGAATCCCTCCAGCTTCAGCTGGGAGATGAAGGCCTGCAGGAGCACGTTGATCTGGGAAGGACAAGGAGAGCCTCTCAGGATACATCCCGGGAAAGCTGCTTTTCCTAGTGCCTAATTCCCTTTTCTCAGTATATCCCGGGAAAGCTGCTTTTCCAGGTGCCTAATCCCCTTTTCTCAGTTCCCCTTTCTAGACCAGCTCAGCAACCCTCAGGCTGCAAATATCCTGGGAAAGCTGCTTTTCCCGGTAACTAATTTCCCAGGAAACCTGTCTTTCCTAGTACTTAACTTCCAGGGAAAGCTGATTTTCCTGGTACCCAATTCCCTTCTCTCAGCTCCCCTTTCTAAACAAGCTCAGCAAAACTCTCAGGCTGCAAATTTCCCAGGAAAGCTGCCCTTCCTGGTGCCTAATTTCCCAGGAAAGCCGCCCTTCCTGGTGCCCAATTCCCTACTCTCAGCTCCCCTTTCCAGATCAGCTTAGCAAAACTCTCAGGCTGCAAATATCCCAGGAAAGCCGCCCTTCCTGGTGCCTAATTTCCCAGGAAAGCCACCCTTCCTGGTGCCCAATTCCCTACTCTCAGCTCCCCTTTCCAGATCAGCTTAGCAAAACTCTCAGGCTGCAAATTTCCCAGGAAAGCTGCTTTTCCTGGTGCCCAATTCCCTACTCTCAGCTCCCCTTTCCAGATCAGCTTAGCAAAACTCTCAGGCTGCAAATATCCCAGGAAAGCTGCTTTTCTTGGTGCCTAATTTCCCAGGGAAGCTGCTTTCTCCAGTCCCTAATTTCCCAGGGAAGCTGCTTTCCCCAGTCCCTAATTCCCTTTCCTCAGTCCCCTCAGTGCCCAATCCCAGTGGATTGGGATGGACGTGGCAGGACAGCAGTGCCCACCAGGACTGGCTGTCCCCAACCAGGGACACGGAGCATCCGCAGCTCTCTGAGCATTCCAGGCACATCCAGGATGTCCCGCAGCAGAAAGGGAGCAGAATTCCCCCAGGGAGCAAGGGATTCGCTATCCCAGCTCTCTCCCAGGGATCCCTGCTCCCCTCCAGAGCTCACCTTGGCACTGGGCTCCTCAATGCTCTCCTTCACCGGGATGGGAACTCGCTCCAGCAGCTTCTGCAGCTCCAGCTTCTCCTCCTTTGGAAAAACGAGGCAGGAAGGATGAGACAGTCCCACAGGGAATGCTCTGCCTTGTCCCTGCAGCCCCACAATCCGTATCCTGGGGCTGCGCCTCCCCGGCTCCGTACCTCCCTCACGGTGATGTTCCGGAATTCCGAGGACAGGGAGAAGACCCGGAAGAGCTCGATCTCGCTCAGGGTGGGTTTCAGGAGCTGGTTGTAGGTCTGCACGGTCTCATTGGTGATGTAGTAGTGGCTGGCGATGCGGCCCAGCTCCGTCACCTGCGGGGACACGGCTCACATTCCAGCTGCTCCCGGGACAGGGGGCTGGATGGGAATGGGGCTCCAGCAGGGAAAACGGCTCCAGGGAAAACACCCGGGCTGCAAATACCCTGGGAAAGTTGCTTTTCCTGGTAGGTAATTTCACAGGAAAGGTGATTTGCCTGGTGTCCAATTTCTCGGGAAAATTGCTTTTCCTGGTGCCCGGTTTCCCAGGAAAACTGCTTTTCTTGGTGCCTGATTCCCTTTTCCCAGCTCCCCTTTCTAGACAGGCTTCAAATATCCCAGGAAAGTTGCTTTTCCTGGTGCCTAATTTACCAGGAAAGCTCCTTTCCCTGTTGCCTAATTCCCTTTTCTCAGCTTCCTCAGCAAAACCCCTCAGGCTGCAAATATCCCAGGAAAGCTGCTTTTCCTGGTGCCTAATTCCTTTTTCTAAGCTCCCCTTTCTATACAGGCTTCAAGTATCCCAGAAAAGCTGCTTTTCCTGGTATCTGACTCCCTTTTCTCAGCTTCCCTCTCTAGATGGGCTTCAAGTATCCCGGGAAAGCTGCTCTTCCTGGTTCCTAATTTCCCAGCAAAGCTCCTTCTCCTGGTGCCCAATTCCCGTTTCTCCCTTTCTAGACCAGCACAGCAAAACCCCTCAGGCTGCAAATTTCCCAGGAAAGCTGCTTTTCCTGGTAACTGATTTCCTAGGAAAGCTGCTTTTGCTGGTGCCTAATTTCCCAGGAAAGCTGATTTTCCTGGTGCCTAATTCCCTTTTCTCATCTCACTGCCTCCAAAGCAGTGGAAACAGACTAGGAATGGGAATGTGCCAAGGAAGCAGCAGCAAACACAGAGCAGGACACTGAGGGCCAGGTGTTATCCCAGGTGTTATCCCAGGTGTGATCCCAGCTCCCTGGAACCACAGACATGCCCAGCAGCATTCCCTGGAATCCATGTTTAACCACATCCCTTCCCCCAGGCAGGGGATGTTCTGCTGGCTCCCAGCACCTTTCCCAGGGGCTGCCTCACCTGGAAATTCCCAGTTTTCTTGTCGTACTTCACCAGGTTGTTCTTGTCCAGCATCAGGGCCGCGGTGTGGACCAGATCCAGGCGCCGCTGATCCAGGAGCGGATCCGCCTTCAGGTCGTCGTGGGATATTCCATAGAGAGTTGGGGAGCGCAGCATCCGGATGTACAGGTAGGTATAGCCCAGCCAGTTCACTGCGTCCTGAGGGAACACCAACAAGCCATGAAATCCCTGGATTCACCTCCCAGGAAGCACCGGTGATGCTCCAGCTCGGAGCATCTGACACAGCCCCTGATCCCAGCTGAATCCCACTGCATTTGAGGCTGGAAGCCCAGCAGGGCAATCCAGAGCTCCTCTCCAGCACCAGAAAAATAGCAAGGAATTAAAACCTCCAAAAGAACGCCTTCCACATGCAGGTTTTTCCCAACTGTCCTTTTCCACATGGAAAACTCAGCTCTGAATGACAGAAGCATCCAATCCACGCCTGACCCCCTCCCACCCAGTAGATCCCATGGCTCCAAATCTCTTGAAAACCTGTTCCCAATTCCCACTGGGTGCAAGCAAGGGCATAAATCCCTGTGGAGAGCAGAGATTCCCACTCACCTTGGCATTCTGGACATTCCCAAGGACAGTCTCTGCATTGAGCATGTCCGGGAGCTTCGACACCATCTGGCTCTCGATGGGAAGCTGCTGGTTGAGCAGGGACAGGTAATACTGGAGCTCCCCGTGGGATGTGATGAGAATTCCCTCTCCTTTGGTGTCGTACTGGGGTCTCCCAGCACGTCCCAGCATCTGAAACCGGGAAAACGAGGTCAGCAAACCTCCAGAGCTTGGGAATCCAATCAGTTCAGTTGGAAAACACCTCCAAACGAATTCAAACATCAGACAAGGAATTTCTCCCTGCTGGAATTTCTGTCCTGGGGTTTTCCTGCCTTGCTGCTACTTCCAGCTGGCAGGAGACATATGGAAATATAGCTCAGATGTGTCTAGGCAAGGAATTATGGAGGAATTCCCAGAGCTGCTCCTGATCCCAGAACACTGGGACAACCTGACAGGAAAAAACAGGGAGCGACCGCACAGAGAAAACACAAAAGGAGATTGGAAATGTGGGATTGGAAGGAAGGGAAAATCCTGCCCCAGGGCCCTGGTGGTTTGTTTGTTCCCAGAACTTCACCTGGAGGATGTCCAGGGCTCCCAGCTCGGTCCAACGTCCCTTTTCTGGGCTGTACACCTGAGTCCCCTTGATGATGACGGTGTGAGCAGGAAGGTTCACCCCCCAGGCCAGTGTGGCTGTGGAGACCAGCACCTGCAGGGAAAAACTGGGATCAACACACTTCCCAAGGGAAAACACGGATCTAAAATGCTGGGTCTGGCTTTAGACAAATCCCAGAGGGATAAAGATTGGGAAATGGGAATGTCTCCACAGCTGAGCACAGGAAGGGCAGGTGAACAGTGGGATCTTTGATTGGATTTTCTGAGAAATCAGAAAAAATCCTTCCACTTATCCCACAGCCAGGAAATTTTGGATGAGGGTTTGGCAAAGTGGCATTTGAGGATGAGCCAGTTCTGGGACAGAGCTCTGGCAGAAACTCCCGCCCTCTTCCCTCCTGTCCAAGTGTTTTTAGTCCCTATTTTGATCCTATTCTTTAGGAAAATCAGCCAGGCCGAGGGGAGAAATTCCCACTCTCTCACCTCCAGACCAACTGCTTTTAATCCCTATTTTATAGGGACTAAAACAGGAATAGGAATATTTTATCTCTATTCTTTAGGAAAATCAAGGCTGCCTCCACCAGTGGAGCAGGATGGGGTTGGCTGCCCTGGATCCT
The DNA here is from genome assembly GCA_013390005.1 of Calyptomena viridis. Classification (NCBI taxonomy): domain Eukaryota; kingdom Metazoa; phylum Chordata; class Aves; order Passeriformes; family Eurylaimidae; genus Calyptomena; species Calyptomena viridis. The sequence goes on along the minus strand of WEIV01018830.1, from coordinate 27,581 downwards.
CAGGATTTTGCCCCCAACAGAATTGTTTTGATCCCCAACACGGATCGTACATTTTCTGTGAAGAACCTCCTCTGGATAAAGCTGGGATTCCTGCTGGAAGTGCTCCTGGCTCACCTGGATGTGCTTGTCAGCAAACAGATCCTCCACCAGTGTCCGATCCACGCGAGTCATCCCGGCGTGGTGGATGGCGAAGCCGTAGGGAAGGAGATCCTTCAGCTCCAGGTTCTGTGGCACAAACACAACCAGCTCTGGGGTTTCCAACCAGGGCCAAAACAAGGCTGAGTATCCTGGGGGAAAGGCTGTGAATCCACATGGAACTGGCACGGTGTTTATGGTGGAATTGTTGAGGTTGGAAAAGCCCTCCAAGGTCAGAGAATCCGACCATCCCCCAGCAGTGCCAAGGCCAGCACTGACCATGTTCCCAAATGCCACATCCACAGGGATGTTAAATCCCCCCAGGGATGGCACTCCACCCCTGTGCCCGGGCTGGACAGCCCTTTCCATGGAGGAATTTCCCCAATATCCAATCCAATCTATCCCATCTCACCTTGCACTGCTCAGCTTCCGTCCTCAGGACCTCAGTGGAGGCCGAGCCCTCCCTCAGGAAGAGGCCCAGGGTGTCCTTTTCCAAGCACATGTCCCTGATGGCCCTGGCTGTCTTCCCAGTCTCCTTCCTGGAGTGCACAAACACCAGGACCTGTTGAAGAAAATGGGACACTCCTGGAAAAGATGCCCAACCCAACCTGCTCCTGCTCAGGGTGGGGAGAGACTGGAATTAATCCAGGTGTGGCTGCACACCCAGAGCTCCTGATTTAGCACATAAAAATCCCCTCATCCTAAAGGGACGATTCCTGCATTAATCAGAGCTGGCACAGGCAGAAAACCTGTGTTCCTTCTCCCCTCATGGACCAACCAAACCCTCCCCTCCACTGCAGCTTCTCTGGAAAAACAGGGACTCAAAGGGAAAAAAAAACAGGATTAAATGTGTCAGGAATAAGGTCTCCAACCTGGTTCTTCCCAGCGTGCTCCATAATCTTCTCATAAACAATCTCATTCATGATCTGGAAGCGTTTGATGGCTTTTTTCTCCGTAATCCCAACATAGGTCTGCTCCAGGGGCACCGGGCGGAAGCTGTGGGGAAAAACCCAGTCCATCAAAGAGAAAAGGAATGGAGAAACCTCCACACAAAGGTCCTGTCAAAGGGCATCCAGGGGCATCCTGCTTTTTGTGCAACTCAATTTCTCTGTGCCTTGGTTTGCTCGGAGACCCGATGGCTCCGGCTGAGCCGTAAGGACCAGCAACAATTCCTTCCGATTCCTGGAATCCATTTGCTACTCAGGGAGCAGAGAGGGTATTTCGGGAACTACCATCATGTTTTAGGCTTCCTTCCAGCAGCTCCTGCTGCACAGAGGGATGACAGAGCTTGTCTGCCTTGTCCAAGCATTTTCCTGCAAGGATGACCTTGCAGGAACTTGATTTTGGGGATGTGTTTCAACGCTTTGGTCCCAGAAATGCTTTTAACGCCCCATCCAAGAGCAAATAAATGTGTGTTGAGGGAAGACTGGAGGTCTGGTGCAGCCCTGGCACCACCTGACCCTCAACACTGACAAAGGAGGAAGGCAAAAATCCAGCTGGAAATGCCCCTCCCAGCCTTCCAAGGTACCTGTTATCAAAGTAGAACAAGCCTTTGGCTGGGTCCACCCTCAGGAATGTGGCGACATCCTCATAGTTGGGCAGGGTGGCACTGAGGCCGACCAGCCTCACGTCCTCCTGGGTCATCTCGATGTTCCGGATGGCTCTGGCCACCAGCGACTCCAGGACGGGGCCACGGTCGTCGTGCAGGAGGTGGATCTCATCCTGGACAGAGGGAATGGGGTTATCCCTGCTCCAAACTGCCTCTGCTTCATGGAATCGTTTGGGTAGGAAGGGATATTAAAGCTCTTCCATCTCCAACCCTGCCATGGGCAGGGACACCTCCCACTATCCCAGGTTGAGCCAGCCTGGCCTTGGACACTTCCAGGGATGGGGCAGCCACAGCTGCCCTGGGAATTCTATTCCAGCCTCTCACCACCCTCACAGCCAAGAATTCCTTCCCAATATCCCATCTGAATCTCCACTTTTCCAGTGTCAACCCATTCACCCTTGCCCCATCCCTCCAGGCCCTCTCTAGAACCTTTTCCTCATCTTTCTCACAAGCCCTTTTTAAGCATGGAATTATACTTTCAGATCTTTCATCCGAAACACCTACAAGTGGAGCAACTTGTTGATTCCCGGCCTTGGGAACTTGGCATTTGTGGGACTTTTTCGTCTCTTGTTTCCCACTCTTCTTTCTCTCCCTTTTCCTGTTCTTTTCCACCTCACATTTCCTACCCTCTTCCACCTCAGATTTTCCAACCTCTTTTTTATCCCTTTTCCTGCCTTTTTTCACCTCACGTTTCCCGCCCTTTTCCGCCTCACGTTTCCCGCCCTTTTCCGCCTCACGTTTCCCGCCCTTTTCCGCCTCACGTTTCCCGCCCTTTTCCGCCTCATGTTTCCCGCCCTTTTCCGCCTCATGTTTCCCGCCCTTTTCCGCCTCATGTTTCCCGCCCTTTCTCCTCCCTCCTTTTCCACCTTTTTCCTCGCTTTTCCCCTTTTTTTCTGTTCATTCTCAGCCTTGGGAACTGGGGACACTTCCAGGGATGGGGAACCCACAAACTCTCTGGACACCCCATCCGTTTTTGGGGTGACTTCTCATCTTGTGTGGACTGGAGCAGCTCAGCCACAGCTCAAAGCCTGAGTGTCTCCACAACCAAGAGACACCTTCCCACACGTTGGGGAACCAAAATTCCAAAGGCCACGGCACCCACCACCCTCCTCCTCCTCCCTGGCAGGGCCCTGGAGGCCCCAGTGCTGCTCACCAGTATGACCAGTCGCACCAGTTGGGTGTAGGTTCTCTCCCCGCCCTTGCGGGTGATGATGTCCCACTTCTCGGGGGTGCACACGATGATCTGGGTGGCACTGATCTCCTCCTTGCACAGCTGGTGGTCCCCGGTCAGCTCGGCCACGTTGATCCCGTACGTGGCCAAGCGCTGGAAGCCACAGGGATTGTGTTGGATAAACATGGACAGCCTCATCCATGAAGTTTTCCCAGTGTCCAACCTAAACCTCCCCTGGAGCAGCTTGAGGCTGTTTCTTTTTGTCCTGGCACTTGTTTCCTCCCAGGGCTCGACCCAACTAGCAGGATGTTTATCGTGGAATCATGGAATTGTTTAGGTTGGAAAAGCCCTCTAAGGTCACTGAGTCCAGCCATTCCCCCAGCCAAGGCCACCACTGACCGTGTCCCCAAGTGCCACATCCACAGGAATGTTAAATCCCCTCCAGGGATGGGGACTCCATCCCTCCCCAAGGGATGGACAGTGAAGGAATTCCATGAAGCAATTTCCCCANTTCCTCCCAGGGCTCGACCCAACTAGCAGGATGTTTATCGTGGAATCATGGAATTGTTTAGGTTGGAAAAGCCCTCTAAGGTCACTGAGTCCAGCCATTCCCCCAGCCAAGGCCACCACTGACCGTGTCCCCAAGTGCCACATCCACAGGAATGTTAAATCCCCTCCAGGGATGGGGACTCCATCCCTCCCCAAGGGATGGACAGTGACGGAATTCCATGAAGCAATTTCCCCACTGTCCAACCTGACCCTCCCCTGGCACAGCTTGAGGACACTTCCCCTTGTCCTTTCCTTGTTCTCTGGGAGCACAGCCCAACTTCCCTCAGCTCCACTCTCCTGTCAGGGAGTTGGGTCCCCCCTGAGCCTCCTTTTCTCCAGGATGAGCCCCCCCAGCTCCCTCAGCTTCTCCTGGTTCTCCAGACCCTTCCCCAGCTCCATCCCCTTCCCTGCACACGCTCCAACCCCTCAACATTTTGTCAGGATGACCCCAAAACTCCCCCTCCCCGAATCCAAGGTGCCTCCCAGCACAGCACACTCCTCCTCCCCCTACACTTCCAGCAGGACCAAACCTCTCCTCACCTTCCCAAAGCTTCCCACCATCTCCTGCACCAAGGACCTCATGGGAGCGATGTAGATGATCTTGAAATCATCCACGTTGATGGTCCCGTCCATGTTGATGTGTTTCCCAATCTCCCTCAACATGCACATGAGCGCCACGTTGGTCTTCCCGGCGCCCTGGAAGGCAAGGAACCACCAAATCCCACCAGATCCCAGGCTTCCCCAGGGGAAAGGGTCACCCAAAGTGATCATCCTCGTGGGTTCTCCATCTCACAGGCCCCGAATCCCGGGATCTTACCGTGGGAGCACAGAGCAGCAAGTTCTCATCTGTCTCCAGCGCCGCCCGGTACAGTTTGCTCTGGATACGGTTCAGGGTCTTAAATCCCTCAAATCCAGCCTGGGCATATTTGGGCAACTTTTCCACGGAAACCAATTGCTGGAAAAGGGGAAAAAAAACAGGGAAACATTGAGTTCAACCTTTGTTTCAACCTCAGAGGCTGCAGGGCAGATGTGGGACCTCAGGGAAAGCCTGGGGAGCAGCAGCATGGGCATGTTGTCTCCAGATGGGTGGAAAATCCCAGTGCCTTGGGATCATGGAGCAGGTTAGGGAAGGATCAAACGGGGCTCATTAGCTGGCACGTGCATTCCAACCAGGATAAATTATATCTGGCTGCATATCAGAGGATGAAACCCCCACTGTCCTCCCGTGGTCGCACAGATCAGACCACAATGCTGCTCCCAGCACGGATCAAAAGAGGGGATTTATCCCAATTAATCCCACAGCTCCGGCCCACGCAGGAAACAGGGAGCAAAAGCAGAGCTCAGGGTTCAGCAGAGCAGCTGAACGGGGCAGGGGGGGCCTCAAAATGGAAACCACTGCATGGGATGAACAGCCCAGAAGTGGGAAACCAGAAATCAGGAAGTGTCTTCAGACACATGGAAAACAAGGGTCTGCACAGAATGTGAGGGGGAGGCATGGCCACATCAAAGCTGGGGACACAGGAAGTGTCTGTCACAGCATCAGCAACAGCTCAGGGAGTCACACAATGTTGGGGTTGGAGAGGACTTAAAGCTCATCCCATTCCACCCCTGCCATGGCAGGGACACCTCCCACTATCCCAGGTGGCTCCAACCTGGACTTGGACACTTCCAGGGATGGAGCAGCCACAGCTGCCCTGGGAATTCTATTCCAGCCCCTCGCTACCCTCACCGCCAAGAATTCCTTCCCAATATCCCATCTGAATCTCCACTTTTCCAGTGTCAACCCATTCCCTCTTGTCCCATCCCTCCAGGCCCTTTCCAAAACCCTTTCCCCATCTTTCTCACAAGGCTTTTTTAAACAAAGAATTACACTTTCAGATCTTTCATCCCAAACACCTACAAGTGGAGCAACTTTTTGATTCCCAGCCTTGAGAATTTTGCACTTGTGGGACTTTTTCACTTCACGTTTCCCACTCTTTTTTCTCTTCCTTTTCCTGCCCTTTCCCACCTCACATTTCCCACCTTTTTTTCCTCATTCTTTTCCCTTTTTTTTCCCCTTTTTTCTCCTTTCCAGGGATGAGGCAGCCACAGCTGTCCCGGGAATTCCATCCCAGCCCCTCCCAACCCTCCCAGCCAAGAATCCCTTCCCAATATCCCATCTAACCCTCTGGCAGCGGGAAGCCATTTCCCATCATCCTGCCCCTCCATCCCTTTTCCCAGCTCTCTGGGAGCCCCTTTGGGCTCTGGAAAGGGCTCCAAGGTGTCTCTCAGTGCTAAATAAGTGGGAACAAGCAGGTCACCGACCTCCTCAGCCCCAAAAGGCTTGGGTTTCAGGGCAGGCACATGGACCTCCTCGTATCCCTTGCGCTGCCGGCGGAAGGATCCGTCCGGGAGCTGGCACCGCTTGTTGGCCATGAAGTGACTCCCCTGGGCAAACACCAGATCCTCCAAATCCAGCACCTGCCGGGGAGCCAGTGCCTGGAGACAGCAATGGGAAAGGAGCACGGGTTAGGGGACAACCCTGTCCTGCTGTTTGCACGCTGGGAGCAAAGGAAAAGGTGAGGCATCCAGCTGGGAAGCGCCTCTGGAGCACAGCAGGGGTGTATTCGTGGTATCCTCAGGCTCAGCTCACTTCAAATATCCTTGTTGTTGTGACTGAGGGTGTTTGAGGAGGGCTGGGAACAGATCCAAGGGTTTTACCTCTCCTCCCTGGTCCAGATCCATGGTCTCCAGGTCTGTGTCCATGCGGGACTGCCGCACGCGCTCCCGGCGGGAGCGTTCCTCCTGTGGGGAGAGACCAGGATTCAGCCCTGGGAAGAGGCTTCCAGGAGCTCCTGTCACACCCTGCAGGTCCTGTCCCCCCTTCCCTTCAAGCACAGCCATCCAGAAAACCGGGAACAACCATTTTTGGCAGGAAAAACCGGTGTCCTCAAGGCCGGGACATAAATTTGACATCCAGGAGAGCAGGTGAAGGGAAGCAGGGAGAGAAAACACAGCCAAGCAACACTTCCCAACCCCAGAGACACCAAAAACACAACAGAACCAGGGGGGTTTCCACCCACAAGGCAGGAACGTGGTGTGAATCCCATAAAAACAGCCCCCAAATCAGCTGTGGAAGAGCAAAGGCCAAGCAGGACTAAACCAGGCTGTGTCCCACTCCAGCCCCAGGGAAGCAGAGGAGACAACCACGGTGGTTAAGCCTCACGTGGGGGAGCCCAGAGACTAAACAAGACACTTAAAACCAGTTTTAACATGTGAAACTTGCTGATATCACCCTTTTTCCTGGGAAAGCAGAGCCGCGCGCGCCTCGAAAATAAGAAGTGGTGAATAAACTGCCCTTTTTGAGCAGGATTTCCCACGGATTGGGGCTTCCAGCTGAGTCAGCAGCTCCTGTCTCACACACAGACAACCCACAGCCCTCATCCTGCCCCGGCTCACCCGGATCAGATCCTCCTTCTCTGTCTCGTGCAGCTGGTACAGGAACTTGGAGAGCTCGGGATCCGCTTCCATCTTGCCCATGATCCTTTCCTTCTCGGCCTCGCTCTGGGCACTGGCCAGCAAAGTGCAGTACAGGACTGGGGGGAGAGGGACGGGGGCTGAAGCCCACACTGGGGCCCACCTTCCCAGGGAAACAGCCTTGGGCTGGGGTGGAATCACGTCGGAAGAGCGGGAAGTGGCAAAGTGGGGGCGGAGGGGAAGGAAATGGAGGAGGTGAGGTGAAGGTCATGGTGGAAGGGGAAGAGAAGGTGGTAAAGGTGAAGTCGTGGGGAAGGGGGAGGAGAAGGTGGAGGAGAAGGTGGAGGAGAAGGTGGAGGAGAAGGTGGAGGAGATGAAGGTGTGAAGGTGAGGGTAAATGTAAGGATAAGAGTGGAGTTGGAGGAGGGGAAGGTAGAGGAGGGGAAGGTAGAGGAGGGGAAGGTAGAGGAGGGGAAGGTAGAGGAGGGGAAGGTAGAGGAGGGGAAGGTAGAGGAGGGGAAGGTAGAGGAGGGGAAGGTAGAGGAGGGGNTGGAGGATGGGAAGGTGGAGGAGGGGAAGGTAAAGGATGGGAAGGTGGAGGATGTGAGGATAGGAAGGTGAGGATGGGAAGGTGGAGGATGTGAGGATAGGAAGGTGAGGATGGGAAGGTGGAGAGGTGAAGGTGAAGGAAATGAAGGTGGAAGTCATGGTAGAGGTGAAGATGAAAGATGACATGAAGGTCATGGTGGAGGTGAAGATGAAAGATGACATGAAGGTGAGAGTGGAGGTGGAGGTGAAGTGGAGGCAAAGATGGAGGAAGTGAAGGAGGAGAAGGCAGAGATGAAGAGGGAGGTGAACTAAAGTGGAAGTGATGGTGAAGGGGGAGGTGAAGACGGAGATGAAGATGTGAAGGTGAAAGTGGAGGAGGTAAAGGTGGAAGTGAAGGTGGAGGATGTAAAGGTGGAGGTAAAGGTGGAGGAGGCAAAGGTGAAGATGGAAATGAAAAAGATGGAAGAGATGACATGAAAGTGGAGATGAAGCTAAAGGATGTAAAGCTGGAGAATGTAAAGGTGGAAGTCACGGTGAAGATAGAAAAAAAGTTGAACATAGAGAAAACAGAACAGATAACATGAACATGGAGAAGAAGGTGGAAGAGAAGGTGGAGGAGAAGGGGAACCTGTGAAGGTGATGATGGTAATGATGGAAATGAAGGTGGTGATGGAAATGAAGGTGCAGGTCACTCACTCATCATCCGGTGCTGCCGCAGGACCTTGATGAAGTCGAAGGTGTTGAAGCCCAGCAGCAGAACCAGCTGGTTCTCACATTCCCTGTCGTCACTGGCAGTCTGGGAGGAGAAACACAATGACCTCAGTCCCACAGACCCCGAATCCCAGTTTTCCATGGAACTGAAGGCAAGAGGAGCTCGATGGCAGCAACAAAGGCCAGGTTTGAGTGCTTGATCCTGGAATAATAATCCCACCCTCCCCAATTCCTGTTTGCCCACCAAACCATGATGCCCAAAACACACCAATACCGAAATTAGGAGGGAAACACACCCTGTGGATGATGATCTCCCACAAACCCAACCACCTCCCCCCTCAGGAGACCCCTGGGAATTAAGATTAAGCCCAGCCTAGCCCAGTCTTGCCCAAAACTCCATTTAATGTAAAGAAACCCCAGTTTTTGGGGCAAATTCCTGCCTTCCAGACAGACAGACATTCCAAGGCCACTGTGACCCCACAGATCAGGCAGCCACTGACCTTCAGGATCTCCAGGACTTCATCTGCCTTTTTCTGGGACACGATGGCATCGTCGTAGAAGCGGCTGAGCTGCCGCTGGAGCCAGAAGGCATCGATGTCCCTGGGGTGCAGATCCTTCTTCTTGGAGCTCATCAGCTCCCCCGATGCCACGAGCTTGGGGAAAAAAAACCAAAAAATATCATTTCCCTGTGGCCTTGGTGTGGTGGAGCCAGAGTTTGGGGTGTCAGAGGGATGTGAGTTCTAAACCACCCGTTGTGGTTTAGAGGCACAACCTCGAGGCTCCTCTCCACCCCTAAAGTCCAACAGGATCCCCAATCCTGTTCCAGAAGATCCTGAACCCGTGTTTGATGTGACTCACGTTGGCTGAGAGGGTGCAACGCACGACGGCTTCGTCCCCTTCCATGTCATCGTCCGACGCCTCGTCCCGGACTTCCCCGTAAATGTCCTCGTCCCCTTCCTGTGGGAAGCAAGGTTGTGCCAAATGGCTTTTCCACACATCAAAGAGCAGCTTCTCCTTGACAGGAAGGACTCATCTGGCAGCTCGTTCCCGAGGGGAACTTCCTGTGCTTTCAGCAGGAATGTGACGCCTCAGGTGAAGCCCCACGTGGTGTTTCTACTCCAAAGGGAATTTGCAAGTGACTCCTCCAAAAATCCCCTATTTATCTCTCTTTCCTCTCGGGCTCTTCCAAAATCAATCCCAGGAAGTGTTTCTGTGCAACACCCAACACCCAGAGCATCCGAATCCCTCTTTTCCTCCCCATGTGCCAAGTTTCCCCATGACATCTAAATGTCACCATCTGTTTCCCATTGGGCTGAGTCATGGTAAGCCTTGGATTAGCAGGATAAGCCATAAATCCTCCCCGAGCTGGGAAGTGGCACTTAAAATAACCCAAGTTCTGCCTGGAAAAGACACCTCAGCCTGAGTAGATGTCCCACTTCCCAATGGGACAGGGGAAAAAACGGGATAAACCCCTGGAGTGAGCAGGGCTGAGCCACCTTCAGCCTCATCTCCTACCTCCTCATCAGACTCAAACTGCACGTTCACCCCGTAGGTCTCATCGATGTTGTCATCTGCAGGGCAAGAAGGGAAAGAATCCACCAGGAAATCCGGGCCACGAACCCAAAATTCCCAAACCCACATCCCACCCAAACCTCGGAGCCACAAAACCCACGGCGTGTTTCGGCGGAGGGGCTCAAAAACCACCCCAGAACATTCCAACAGCTCCTCCCGCCTTCCCACCGAGCCGTATCCCGGGAAGAGCTCCGTACCCATGTTCTGGATCTCCTTGTCGCCGCCGTAGTCGGTGATTTTCTTGCCCAGGTTGACCAGGACGTGGTAGCGGGTGTCGTCCGTCTGGCCCAGCAGGAGATCGATCTCCTTCCGACGCTCCTTGTCCCGCAGCTTCTCGTTCTTCAGCACGGCCAGGACTTCGTCAGCTGCCCCACACAGGATGTCCCGAGGCTGCCACGGGGAGAGCAGGCAGGGAATGCAAAGATCCAGAGGTTTTTCCGTGGGTTGGATGCCCGCCGAGCGCCGGAGCGACGCCGCGGCGCGAGGGCGTTGCCGTGGGAAGGGCCCCGAGTGCCAAAGCAGCACCAACGAGGGGAAAAAAGGGAAGGATGATTTCTCCTGATGTCCTGGATTCATGGGAGTGTCCATGGACAGGCTGGGAAGAGCTTGGAGCGACATGGGATAGTGGAAGGTGTCCCTGCTCATGGTGGGGGTGGGAATGGATGAGCTTTAATGTCCCTTCCCACCCAAATCGTTCCATGATTCCATGTGCTGCTTTGGATGGGATATTGGGAAGAAAGCCTTCCCTGGGAAGGTGGGGAGGGGCTGGGCTGGAATTCCCAGAGAAGCTGTGGCTGCCCCATCCCTGAAGTTGCCAAGGCCAGGTTGGAGCCTTGGGATAGTGGGAGGGGTCCCTGCCCATGGCAGGGCTGGCATTGAACATCCCTTTTGATCCAAACCATTCCATGTGCTGGTTTAAATGGGATATTGAGAAGCACTACTGGATGCCCCTGGACCCCTGGAAGTGTTCAAGACCAGGCTGGATGGAGCTCTGAGCTCCTGGTCTAGTGGAAGGTTCCCAAGATGGACTTTAAGGTCCCTTCCAACATAAACCATTCCATGATTCCATGCGCTGGTTTAGGTGGAATATTGGGAAGAAACACTTCCCTGTGAGGGTAGTGAGGGGCTGGGCTGGAATTCCCAGAGAAGCTGTGGCTGCCCCATCCCTGGGAGTGTCCAAGGCCAGGCTGGGGCCACCTGGGACACTGGAAGGTGTCCCTGCCCGTGGAACTGGACGAGCTTTAAGGTCCATCCAACCCAACCTCTATGAACCTACAAGACGACACGCACAGATTCACCAACCCAAGGGCTCCCTCTCTCATCCAGGCTCAGATTCCAGCCTCACCTGGTCCCCCAGGGCTGCCTGGATGAAGCTCAGCAGGACCTCGTAGGTCTCACGGGTCTCCTTGGTCTTGGGCTTGTAGATGATCCCGACCATCTCGTCGATGCCCTCGGAGAGCAGAGTGTAGCCCTTCATCTTGTTGATGTCGTGCCTGTCCTCGTCCCGCTTCCTCCTCCTGGAATGGCACATGGAGTCAGAGCCAGGAGCACCACCAGTGCCCCTTGTTTCGGGAACAAAACCCTTTTATTTCCAGCTTTTTTCCCTGCTTTGGTTTTCGGTTCGTGGCTCCGAGTGGGGAGAATAAAGTGGGGGCAACTTCCAAGGGTTGGTGGGGTTTGGATTCTCTGTGGGAAACCACCAGGTTTCCCATCTCCAAAGGATTTTCCCCCTCTCCAAAGGATTTTTCCCCCTCCAAAGGATTTTCCCATCTCCAAAGGATTTTTTCCCCTCCAAAGGATTTTCCCACCTCCAAAGGATTTCCCCCCCCTCCAAAGGATTTTCTCCACTCCCAAGGATTTTCCCCCCCTCCAAAGGATTTT